>JACEIK010001213.1:117782-127792 GCA_018107945.1 Datura stramonium
ACTAATAAATACCCTTTTACATGTAAATAAAAACCTTTGTTAAATATTTACTAGTTCCCAATAATCATCAAATATTCTTTCCATAATCAACAAGAGTCCTCTCCTTTTCAATCACTAACTATTAATCATACAAATTTTCCACTTTTTCTAGAGACCTTTTAAAACTTGTTATCAAATTTTATAGCATAAAGGGTTAAGTGGTCCCATGAAGATGCTACAACTAGAAATTTAATATTGGTGTTTCTTTCGTTTATTTTTACTTGGTCAGTGTTCTCTTTATTTTATTTTAATTATTAGATATATTAAAAATATTTGTTTCAAAATTTAAGAGATAATTGATCATATTCTTTTTAATTCTGTCGTTAGTACTTAAAGTCATTGTAAAATATGAAAAGAATTATTATTGTGAATTTTCAAAAATTTAATAGGGTTATATTAGTCAAGTTACCTCCCTATTAATTTTTTCTTAATGGGTGTGCAAATCTTATCCTAACAATTAAAACGAAACAAAAAGAGTATTAATAAACTAAGAGCACCACTTATTTTGAAACGGAGGGGATTGGTAATAAGGATAAACTAAAAACAAAAAATGATAAATTATCTTTTAATTTTTAAATCGAACAAATAAAAATAAATATTTATTTTTAATAACGCGAACAAGTAAAAAAGAACGGAGAGAATATAAAATAGTCTTAAATTACACAAAAACCATCATTATGCACAATTAACTAAGTAGATTTCTCCCAAAAAAGGTCCTTTTTCTTTAAAATCAAAGTATTATTCTGTTGATCAAAAAGTCATTATGGAATTACAAACTTCATAACAAACTTTGTTTGATTGCCTCTCTCTTTCTATCTAAAATTTTAGGATTAGATTGAACTTTATTCTTATTCCAATTTCTTCTTTTATTTCTTTCATGTTTTTGTCCCTTTGAACAAAAAGTTTTTAACACAAGTCTTTTGGAGCCCTCTAGTATGGCTAAAATTATACCCTTTAGGCTTTTTGAAAAGCCAAGGAGTTAAAAAGAAGATATAGGGTGTGTTCGGTTTGGAGGAAAATATTTTTTTATTTTTTTAATTTTTTGATGTTCGATTAGTTTAAAATATTGAAAAATATATTATTTTTTTTAGAAAAAACAAATTGCATTATGTGGTAAAAATAGAAAAGGTATATGGGGGTCCCGACCCCCCGTATAAATGTTTTATTGTATTTGTGGCCAATATTTAAATTTTGTTCCGATTTAAGGAATTTGTGCAAAAATGACCTTAGCGCTACACACGCAAAAAAAATGAAAAGTTGTGCTTCAATAACTTGTGATGGACGAGTGAGTACAATTTTCATTCTACCTATTTTGTTAAATTATTCACAAATCTTGCCGGATTCACAAAAAACGTGATTGTGTAGTAGTGTCAACACCATTTTTTGCAAACAAATTCCTTAAATGGAGACAAGATTTAAATAGCGGCCCTTAAAGTGTCATATTTGTGCAAATATTCCAAGAAATTTTGGTTCCTATGGCGAAAAATGGCACCAAGGTAGCCAGTTTTAGGGTCAATGTTTAAGAATTAGCCAGCATTTGCAAAGTATTTAGAATTTAGCCACAACTTAAAAGTATTTAGAGTTTTGAACTTTCAAAATGAATTCTGGTTATACTGAAAAACATTTCAGTACGTTTTACATATCTTTAATTTAAGATTACATGATTAAAAATCTACTTTAATTTTTTAAACTCCGTGTCAAGTTAAAAACCAGACAAAGAAATTAAAACGGAAGGAGTAATTGATAATACCACTGGTGTATGCACATTCATCTTCATATTTTCTATGTAATAATAACCAGTAACTGTGAAGGAATTTCTTGGCTTGTTGTGAAGCTATAGAGTTTATGCAGTGTAACTGTTTGAAGCAACAATTTCCAAGATCAATGATGGTGCTCAAACCAGCTTACACACACCTCGACTATTTCATCGGTTACATGCTACCTCCAAGAACAAACCTATATGTTTCCCTCACACCCTCCCAAAGTTCTTTAAGCTCACAAACTACAACCTTGAAAGCAAATTAGCAGAAAAAGAAGTGAAGAATTGAGTCTCTTATATATGGCATGCATGGTTGAAAGCACAGAAGTGAAATATCAAGGATTTAGGCAAAATATAAAACCACTAGGCATATTTCATATATAAGAAAGGCTGCATTACACAATAAGCATTTTATGAAACAAAAGATGTTCTTGATTGAACACTAGTGGGAAAAAAAAGCAATGTCTAGCTGCTTTTACCTTAGGCCAAGATCATCAGCATAACTTGAAATTGGATTTATCTAGTAAAGATCACTCTCCTTGTGAGTGTGGATCACACAATCAGAGGTTGGGTAGGAAACACAAGTGAGCAAATACCCCTCGTTCATTTGGTTGTCGTCCAAGAAAGATCCGTCTGATTGATCAACAGAGCCAGACTCTATCTTCCCAGCACAAGTTGAGCATGCACCAGCCCTGCAAGAATAAGGGAGTTCGACTCCAGCATTCTCAGCTGCATCGAGGATGTAAGTATCGGAAAATGCTTCAAACTCATGTTCTGTACCATCTGGACAAACCAATTTGACCTTGTACACGTTTGCTGATACTCTAAATCCAGAGTCAGCTTTCAAGCCAAAGGATTTAGAAATGCTCCTTGGAGAGCCAAGTGAGAATGGCATTTTAACAAATGCGCTCTTTCTTTGGCTCTGAGGTGCAACTTTGAACATGCAAGTGGATGGAAGTCTTGCGGTCGACATGTTTTACCTGATCAAATTTAAAAGTGATCATGAAATACACAAGTACTAAAGATAATGTCTTGTATAGATTAATGCCGACCACACAATTAATTAGTACATGTACAAAGCTTCAGAGTTCGCAATACGAAGTGCAAAATTAAAAGAAATCAAACTTGAGTGTCACTTGTTTGTTGACAGAACCCAACAAGTCCATTTCAAGTGTTCTGATTCAAGGAGCAGACATGCATATAGATAAGACATACTAAGGCTATGTATTCACCCACATCTACATAAAACTAATGATGTAAGAGTAGCAGCAAAGGAGAACCTGCTTCAAGCCCAACAGAGTAGTGAATGAATTTGACGTTTTCATCGATATATGCCTTGTGGTATATGAAAAAAGAAATGAAAATCTGACAAGTCCATTTCTTAAATAACAAAGCTTTGAATATCTGGAGCATTATGAGAAGAAGCAAGCGAGTGGCTCTCTGTTCTTCACTCGAAGCTCCATGTTGTGAAGATATAACCCAGCAGCATAGTAATCTATGATTCTATATAAGGAAGTGTTATGCCATGATCCTTTTACAATGTCAAGACTAATGGGTAAATTTTGACGATATATGCCCGGTGGTAGATGAAAACGAAATGAAATTCCGATAAGTCCATTTCTTAAAAGAGAAGGCTATGACTATCTGGAGCATTACGAGAATCTGTGTGTGTGGCATTTTCTAGACAAAGTATATGTCACACACCACTGACATTGTGATAGTGTCTTTAACCACAATTGATTTAAGACAAAAAGGATTGAACTTTAGACACACGAAAGTTATTCTGAGGTAGATAGATTTACAAATTTCTATGCCATTACGGGCATCACTTAAAAGGCGATCTCAAAATCAGGTATCTGTGCACTTCGGCCAGAACATGATGTGCCCTTCAAACCCAAGTAAAATGAAATCAATTTTCCCCTCACACAATGAACTTGATGGGCATTCAACATCAGACAATGTATTATTAAGACAGAATAATTGAAGACTGTTAGACCCCTAAACTAAGAGTTGACAGAAATTCTAGTAGGCCAATAGTTCATGAATAAGGCATACTGATAAACATAATATCAAGAGTGAAGGGTGAAAAATGCACCTAAAGTATCACGATTTATTGAGTTTCATACCTAAACTATCAGGTGTGTGAGTTGTTATCAAGAGTGAAGGGTGAAAAATGCACCTAAAGTATCACGATTTATTGAGTTTCATACCTAAACTATCAGGTGCATGAGTTGTTTCCTACTTGAACTATCACCAAATATTTATCAAACCACACCTCAACTTTCAGTGACTCAATTTTTCTACCTGAACGGCAACATAACGTTCAGGTATGAAAAGTGAGCAACTGATAATTGAGATGTGTTTTGATATTCAAATAGGAAACTCACACACCTGATAGTTCAGGTAGAAAACTCAAAAAAGACTAAATACTTTAGGTGTGTTTTTGACACTTCACTCTAACCCCAATAGAAGCTACTTCAGTGGCTGCTTAGACATTACTAGTTGCCACTCAAAAGAATAGACTCCCCCAAGTCTGGTAACTCATCAAAGAAAACTCAGTGAGTAGGGAGTCAATATGCCTACAAAGTCCAGCAAAAACATGGCAGAGGACGACACACCTTGCTAAAACAAACATGTCAATGAACCGTCTGGACAAGCTAGCAAGATAGACTCAAATTTACTTTCTAACAACAAAATCCTTTCGGGGTTGTACTAACCACTACCAGGTTTCATGTGCATTTGCTATCGTCCAAGGTAAACATCCTTTTTCGTGTATATGTAACAGGTTTTCAACAGCTACACTTTGAAATGATCACCGTTCCTTGATTTAATCTTTATCCTGTTCATCAAATATTCACCCAACCTAGCGCCAACCTCCACTATTCTCGTTTCAGGTTTGATCTCAGCTCTAATAACTTCCTCCAAGATATTCCCTATTTTTTCAGCATCATCCCATTCCAAGATCCTGGATATGATTTCTTCCCATGTATCTGTATGTAGGGCTTCGCCATGCCTCAAAATACTCCCCGCTACTCCACAAGCTTCCTCAATTTTACCTAGGTTACAGAAACCTTTCACAACCGCGTGAACCACAGAAAAATGCGGAGAGAAGCCTTTTGACATCATTTCCATCATGTAATTCTTAGCCTCGTCATACATTCCCTGATCGCTTAAACCCCCAACTAATGTCCGATAAGAGACCAAATTGGGAAGACACCCATTTGATGGCATGTCCTCAAGGATTTTACAGGCATCAGCAGCACGACCTTCTCGACAGAACCCCAGAATAACTGTATTGTAATGGACAATGTCAGGATTGCAACCCTTTACTTTCATTCTGCAAAGAAGCTTGTAAGCCTCCTTAAATTTCTTTTTCCGACACAAGCTGTTTAATAGAGTGCTATAACTTAAAGCATCAGGAACAAAACCTTTATTCAGCATATCCTCCAACAAGTCAACTGCTGTATTCACTTGACTTTTTCGACACAAACCCTGCATCAGAATCCTATATGACTCCACATTAGGACTGATGTCTCTCTTAAACATTTGATTAAACAGTGTGTAGGCAATACTTAAATCATCATTCAAACAGAAAGCCCGCATTAGAATGTTGTAGGACTCGGTGTTGGCCAAAACTCCATATTTATGTGCGGATTTGAAGAGGTCAAATGCAGGGCGAAGAAAGTTCCGCTGAGTAACGAGGATTTCAAGAATAAGGTTGAGATGCTTTGGAAGGGGCTTCATATTGAATTCCAGGATAGTATAGAAAGTTTTAAGTGCTTTGTCAGGTAGGCCAGCATCACCATAGATTTGGATGATGTGAGAAAAAAGAGATGGGGAGACGGAATAATGCTGTGACTTGAGAGAAGAGAGGATGGACTGCATGAGGGAGAACTGGTGGGAACGGCCAAGCTTGAGGATGAGAGTGTGGAAAGTAGCATAGCAGTGCCGAAAATCGGGTTCTAACGAAGCTAAATCAAAAATTTCTTTAGCAAGGAGTGGATCTGATTGGGAAGCAATAAGCTTCTGGATTCGAGCTGGAGAACCAATAGAAGGTCCCTGTTTTTGTTCTTCATCTGCTTGTCTTTGTTTTCTCTCTTGCTCTGGCTGTTGTGTATGACAATGGCATTTAAAATTGTACCAGGCAGACAGTGGCTTGGCCTTCGACAGCCTAGTGGAAGAACAAATGATCATAGACAAGAGATCTTTGGAGCTGAAGTGATGTGAAAGAAGTCTCATTTTTCTCAAGTCATCAGGCTCTTACTTCTTTACTTATTACTAGCCTCGGTAGCCACTTCATTGTGTTATACTTTCATGCAACGGCACTCCAAAAAGTAAATAAGCGTTGTTTGCAGTATGCAAACAAGACCTCCCAGTGAACTGAAGACAACAAAAAATTACATCATGGGTGCAACAATGATAAGTGACTTAGACGAATAATAGTAACAACAATAATCAATAAAAGTTGAATTCAAAAACTCCCATAAAACAGAAAACAACTAAACTAAGCTTGATGAATCATGCTTGAGTAACCTAAAATGCTAAGAAGTATCAAGAAACTCAGAACCCAAAATTTATCCCTTGAAACACCAGAATTTTCCATCACTTAGCCAACAGAAATATGTTAAATCAGTTATCAATGAGTTTTGAGTAATCCAAATGCTCAAAATCTCAACAATAAACAAAACTGAAAATTCCAAGAAATATGGAAGAAATCCCAAAACTCCATTTCTGTTATATTTATATGATAATACCACTTACCAGCCTCCCAATGTACAGAGGCATCGCCAAATCATCCAAGGACTAAATAAAAATTTCTATACCAAAAGAGCAATAAAATCTTTTTGAAGTAAACATTTTGTCTAACACCTAATATGCATGTTTTAATTAGACCCAAATCCACCTTTCACCAAAGGCTAAAACTTTAAACCAATTGGGCATCTTTTTTACCTAAGCCTGCCTGAACTCTGAAGTAAACAGTTTGCCTAACACCTTACATGCATGTTTAAATTGGAGCCGAATCCACCTTTCATCAAAGATTTTAAAACTTTGGACCAATTCGGCATCTTTTTTGCCTAAGCCTGTCTGGACTCTGAAGCAAACAGTTTGTCTAACACCTAACATGCATGTTTTAATTAGAGCCAAATCCACCTTTCATCAAAGATTAAAATTTTAGTCCAATTGGCCATTTTTTTTACCTAAGCCTGTCTAAACTCTGAAGTAAACATTTTGTCCAACACCTAACATGCATGTTTCAATTTAGACCCAAATCACATCTTTCATCAAAGATTAAAACTTTAGACCAATTTGGCATCTGTTTTACCTAAGCCTGCCTGAACTCTTACGTACACATTTTGTCCAACACCTAACATGCATGTTTTAATTAGACCCAAATCCACCTTTCACCAAAGATTAAAACATTAAACCGCCTGGCGATCGTTGTTCACTCTCTGCCTAAGACTGTGCATACACATATTTTTAAGCTAAAGCTTACACAAAGGAGAAGTGAAAAGTATTTCTAACAAAATTGATGATTGTTTCAGATAGAGAGGGGACTCCGACAGGTTTGTGAAGACAAAGAGTAGAGCCTTAAAGCTGAAAATTGACACATAAAATTATCTTGATTTGTAAAGCCGACCTGTTTTATAGTAGGGGACAGGATATTACATTTTTTATTTTGAACTCCTATATAACATAAAGCTATTGTCTAATCATCCTCTATGAATTATCCCAAAATTTAAAAGGACGAGCACCCTTCATCTACATCACTAAATCAAATCACATTAAGAGGGCGACGCAGTTCGCAAACACTACTATAAAGTCCAATTTCAGGACTTGACTCAAGAATGTACAAGCAAAAGCACCAAATCTGTAATATGCAAGTATAAAGCTAAGCTTTTTCAAATTAGTTATAGTATAAGATCCACACTCATGACTAAAAGCAAGAGTACTTACACATAAGTCCTCAGTTTTCGCCAAAATGTTTCTGCATTCCTACTTTGACAAAGCAGAACAAACAAACTACAACTACTACTCCCAGTTCCAGACAAATTGGAGATGGCTACATGAACCCGATTATTCAATTAAGCTCATCCATATCATCATCGTACTAAAGAATGCACAACAAACCAAAAAGCGAAAACACAAAACAGAACATTTGAGAAAAGAACCAGCAAAATTCAAAGTACACAAAACAGTTCTTTTTTTTGGTTTCCCACACAGTGTCTGGTACACGCATTGGATCCGGACTAATCCGGATTCGCATTGCAGGGCCCATTTTTGGGGGCAGCTCTCCCAACAGAATTTTTTCATTCACAGGGCTCAAACACGAGACCTCTTATTAAGAGGGGAGGGATCCCCACCATCCCACCGCAATCCATGTTATTCAAAAAAGTTTGAAGTACACGAAATGCAGCTTTTCTTAAAGATCCAATCTTTAATAGGATACCATAGAATTTCACCAGATGATGCATCAAACAAAAGAGATCTCAAACAACCAATAACAGAAGACAGGAAGACCCCAATTCATAAAACCCAAAACACATGGGAGAAAACAACATGAACATGAAACAAAAAAGTAAATTCTCAATATAAACCAAAAAGAGAAAAGAGAGAATATAATACAGAGAATTGCCACAAGGACAAAACAAACTCTTTCATTACCTATGCAAACCAACAAAGATATCCAACAAAAAAGAGGTTCAAAGGTCATTTTCCATCTACACATCATCCTGCTACAAATTATGCTTTTTGACTTTGAATTCAAAGTTTCAAAATCCAGCTTTTCTTAAAGATTCAATCTTTTTAACACAGAATTTCACCAAACGAAGGACTCAAAAAAGAGAAAGAGAGAGAGATCAACAACCAATTCATAAAACTCAAATACATGAGATTTGTTATAGAGAACTCATGTACATGAATCAAATAAGCAGAATCTCATAACTATAAAACCCAAGAATCTTTCAAAGGGGTAAAAGAAAGATGAGAAATTTTACCAAAACAAGAAGTGGGGCTGACTGATGAGGAAGACAAGAAAATGAAACCAAGCGGAGTTGTCGAGGAAGCAAAGCTCAGGAGGAGGATTTATAGAGAGAAGGGGGCAAAAAAAGTTGGCCTTTTGGGATTTGTTGGGACTGTGGTGTTTGGCAAAGTTGGCAACAAATATATATATATACATACACACACAGTGGAAGTGGCAAAAGAGACGTAAATAAGATACCCTAAAAGGCTAAAACCCACCACCACCGGCCATTGGATTTTTCATGTTCACCCACCAAACCAAAAATAATTTAAATAAAAAAATAATTTTTTCAAAATTTTTATCTATAAAAATTAAAAAAAAATTATAAATGAAATCATAAATTTAAAATATATATTATAAGAATTTTGTATCTTGTATGCTTTCGTTGACCATTATTATTAAGGTTGTGGTTAGAAATAAACATGAGTAATAAAATAAAATAAAGCATTTCAAGAAGATCTCCTGCCTAAAGCTAACATCATATAATTCAATTGAGACAAAAGGTCTAGAAAATTATTACTCTGCTTTGATCATGTTATGATATATTTTTTTTTATAAGAAATTTTTATTTTTACGAGATTATTAATTTTAGATATAAAAGATCTAAAAAAAATATATATTCTTCTATTCAAATTGTAAAAGACCAAGAGATCTCATTTCCTTGGGTCTGCTTGTTTCGAAGCTCGATTAATTTAGATTTACTTATGAAAGTCCCAGCTGCACTTGAATCGAGAATTCTTCAAAAATAACCTTGTTATTTTATAAGATGTGTATATTCTATCATCGTCATATATATCGTATTTATGAAATTTCACTTAATATGTTGTAGGTGTTGAGAAAGTATCATTAACTCTTTACTTCAATGAGCTTCATTTTCAAACTTTAAACTCGAGAGTCGAAACATATGATTAAAGATGAAAGGCCACTTACCATTTTAATCTTAATTTTGCATTCT
The DNA here is from genome assembly GCA_018107945.1 of Datura stramonium. NCBI lineage: Eukaryota > Viridiplantae > Streptophyta > Magnoliopsida > Solanales > Solanaceae > Datura > Datura stramonium. Next base: position 127,557 of record JACEIK010001213.1, read on the forward strand.
TGATGTTTCACCTGAGCACTTATATTGAGATTCAATTAAATCTGAATCAACATATTGTCGGATTCATTTCTAAAAGTGTTGCTCTCAATGGGACCCTTTTCATTTTGGAGGACTAAAATTCAAAATTTCTACTCAAGGGTGACTATTTTCAAATATACCACCATAACACATATAGCATATATTGTTATGCCAATGTCACCCTAGTTTGGAATTTATAAAGTTTGTGTTGTATATGG
>JACEIK010001213.1:128224-165519 GCA_018107945.1 Datura stramonium
CTATATACAAGGGTGGGATGTAAAAGGATTAGGGGCGTCTCAATTGAAAATATCTATATTATATTGATCGTGCCCCCTGGAGTAACGATAGAGTGCAAGTAGAGGTGGAGTCAAGGTAGTGGAAGGGGGTTCACCCGAATCTTTTTGTTTGAAAAATATATTGTATATATAAGGTCAAATTTAATATTTATGTGTATATATTACATCATATTGAACTCTTTTGATACAACGTGACAATTTATTTTGAACCCTCTTGATTAAAATTCTACCTCCGCTACTGAGCGCAAGATGTCCGCCGGTGCAAGCGCATCCAAATCTAAAACAATTCATTAATTACTCTCTTTCTAATAAAATTGATGCATAGTAAAAAATTAAATTTGATTTTCAGATTAAAAAAAAATACAAGAGAAACACCCACACATAAAATTTAAGAAGTTACAATTTTAACTATCTCCCCTCTTTTCCAAAAATTTGCATTTTGTTTGGACTGTGGTTACTCGTGATTTCATAATATACGATACTATATTATATGACATTGTACACCATCCGTTAATAGTTGAGCTCAATATATCATTGTATTTTCAGAAAAGTAGATGTGAAACCAAACCTCCTCAGGAAATATAAGGTTTTCATGAGGCTGATCTTGAGCCGTCATCCAAACGCGAATACCTTCATTTAAGAAAATATTTTTAGTGTAGAAAGCCTCAAATTCAGGATCTTCCGCTGCGCGAATTTCCTTATACAGAAATGCAACCGTCTAAGTCTCTGGGTGTTTTTCTCGAATTTAGATAGGAAATTGACAAAGGAGATGTGAAGAAGAGGAAGAAGGCTGGGGATAAGGATTTGATGGCAGTGAGTTTGGTTAAAATGGTGTGAGTTGAATATATTATTGGGCGGGTTATTTTTAGTTGTTTGAATAGTTAAATTTTATGGGTTAAAATAAATAACGTGATCCAATTAATTAAGGCCGCGTATAAAAAGCGGTATTGCAAAACCAGGTTCTAGCGCCATTAGAAGATAATGACATAAATAGACACTTTATGTCACGACAATGGCATAAATGAGCCAAACTATTAACGAATGACATAGATGAGCCTTTTCTAAAAGTATAAAACATTAGCACATATACTAAATTACTTTTTGTCTCTATAAAAAAATTTTAACTTACGACCTCATGATTTCTCATGTCAAATTAATTATTAGGTCACACTTTTAAATATCGAGTATGATTTTATATAAATTTGTCCTTGTTAAATATGCAAATAACAAATCATCATAATTAGAAATGTTGTAGGGACTAAAGTTGTTGGCAAATCAAAACAAGTTGGCTACTTGAGCAAGTGGCAATAATCTCACAAATCTCTCTTTGATTAATGCTAGGGCCATATGCTCTTTTCATAAATTGTAGGGTCAAATCTATGTCTTCTTTATTGCTTCGGCATAACTAATTTCGGAATAACTTTTAGAGTTATTTGCTACGGAATAAAATATATTTGTAATTTGGCGATTTGTTCGAGGCCATAGTCAAAATGATATTTGAAAGGCACGGAGAATCGCTTAAATATGGCCAACCTTCAATGCAAGTAATCGTCATTGTTTATGAGACGACCTTGCTCTGCTAATTGGCTTCCCCAGAAGTAAATCGAACTCAAAAACCATGAACAACGAGATGAGGGATGTACCAGAGAAATACTAAACATAGCAATGCAAATAAGAGAACAAAGCACAGAGCTAATATCGCTTGAAAAAAGAAAATGTCTCAGCAATATGATCCCTATAATGATATAACATTCAAACAAAAATGAAGGATGACGATTATCCAAAATTTTCATCGGTATCTGTCTTACAAGAAGAATGCTCGAAAAGCTCCCAGCATCGAGACAATCATCTTAAAAGATGCGTTGTGTCTTCCCCATGGTGCTCTTCAAGTACAAGCACCTTACCTGTAGCGAAAAGCAATTCGAGCAGATTAAGAAAAAGAAAAGACTGTGTGTTAACTGCAGAAGCCTAAACTGCGATGTGACAGATGACTTACGTTCTGCCAATTCTTCTTTAGCAACGACACTAAGAAATTCACGCTCATTTGCACATTCTGGAAGATTTGTTTCTCGTCCATATCACAATTACCAACAGCAACACCCATGCAAAGCACCTTCTTCAACTGGAACTTGATGGTAGCCTTGGTCTCATTAACCTTAGACTCAAGTGACTCCTGGTGAGTAACAAGAGTTGGAAACTTACCTGCATTTACAATTGAAGAGAGCCAGTTAGAAAGATGATCGTAGCCACTTCAAGCAAGAACGTATTTCAGAGTGCTATTAGCACAAGTGTCGTACAAAATACCAAAACAATCTATTAAACTTGCCTGCCTTGTTCAGACCAGGACCCAAGAGACGAGGAATCTGCTTGATGACAGATTCTGAAGCCAAGAAAGCGTGGTATTTCTTTGCAAGCTTCTTAACTAACTTCTTGTTCTTATTAAGCTTCTTGAGGCTCTCAACGTCCATGTACTCCAAACCAATCTTTTCTGCCTGCAAACACAAGTGCCAAGTTCTAATTATCACCCTAGAACTAAGAATTCAGGAATGATTCACCTAACAGTAAATTTTAATATTTTTTGTCATTACCACCTACAAAATTTACCATCAACCAGAGTACAAAATAAACGTCTTAAAGCTAAAAAGTAGACAATCTACTAATAGGCATCCACACATAACTTGCAGAAGTAATAAGCAGAATTTACCCTCCCAAACTAATGGGGCTTTTGATGCCATTGCATCTTTAAGCCAAGTTAATACATTATTGAGCTGTCACACCATTACATAAAGAAAACGTTGATACCACGGTAAGACAGAAGCTAGCAAAATATCCCAACCCATTAAAACCATATTTTGACTGTTAATCCACTCTATCAACTGCTCCATTAACTGATAGGCATCATAATGGATGATAACATCATTGCACCTATCGCAATTACTACAGATATTCAGTGTGTAAATGTATTACACAACATATGAAGACTCAATTAACTATTATCAACTCATTCTCTTTCAATTTTCTTAACAAATTAAAAACAGTTTTCCATCTCAATTAAATGAGTGATGATAAGATAACTGTACAACAAGAACTCATCTTCTATTATTAGTGAATATAAAACCTCATTTTGTATGCTAAAACCCACTCAGCTGTTGCTTCTGCACTTCCCAGATACTATAAGTGGTTAACAAGAAGCAAATCTAGCACAGCTAGCGACATCAATTAGCATGGAAAGAATGATTACCTCCTCCACGTGCTGAGCATCTCCGAGCATGCAAATCTTCATCTTAGGGCGTGGAATGTGAGGCAACCTCACAGATCCACTGAAACGCTTGTCCTTTTGAGGATCATAGTTCTTAAGCCCAATCTGGAGCTCAACAGTCTCAGAGAACTTTCTCTTTTTCTCAGCCGAATCATTCTTAATTACAGAGATAGCTTCTCTAAGGGCATCACTCTGAAGCTTACTGTAGAAAGATTAAAATTAAATCATTTCATGCACACATTCAACAAGACTAACAATAAACAGGAAGTTTAATGTTCTCAACTACAACATATTAAGACGCCAACATATTTACATACTACAAGGATCAAAAGAAAGAGAGAATGCGCACTACAAAATCTCAGCCAAACATCTAAAACTGTAGAAGCAACAAAAAGCTCTTTTTGAATAACAAATTCCTTAGCAAACCCAAAATCCAAAAATCTACATTGGCTTCACTTTCACATAAATGCAAACTACTTACGATAGTACTCCTACGAAGAAAAAGACCCATGAATTTTTCTTCAGTTCGATGCCTAAAAAAGTGTTTATCTTGCCATTTACACCGGATGAAAACAAACAAATCTCACAAAATTCATCAAATACTCATAAAAATTAGATTTTTAATCTCCTATTAAAGCAAAAAATAGAGAGGTTTGGAGCTTTCAACATACCTCATGGCTCAACTGCTTCTCCTTTTTCCTTCAAAATTCACTCCTGTCAATAAAATAAGATTTTTAAACAAAAAAAAGACACAGAAAATCAGCATTCCAGAAAGGGATTAGCAATATTTTCAAGGTTTTCTACACAACTACAACATAACCTTCGCACCGTTAATCTGCAGATCGAAATTCAAAACCCTAGAAATGGTGATACTGTGTGTGAACCAAAGAGATAGAGATGGAGAAGAAGAAGAAGTACCTGTATGATAAAACCCTAATTAGGGTTTGTGAGCGCCGTTCGAGTGACGAAAGTTGGGTCACTTCAGTGCCATAACTTATACAAATAGGGCTACAAAGTATATTGGGCTTGGGAAGATTGAATTACATAAATGGCACCAAATAGCCACTTTTAGAAATGTTATTTAAGTCTTAGTGACTTTTTGCAAATATGTTAACCACATAAAATTAAATTTCAAGATATCGTGTCCATCGTATTTTTTTAGTTGAAAATTCGGGTTCATCTATAGTGTTCTGATGTTTTATTTTTTTTAGTTCAAATTTTAAAAATATTGTATCGTAAAGTTTAATATGTATAGTTTAGAATTTAAATTTGTATTTTGAAGTTTAATTATTGTGATTTTAACGTGAGATAATTGAAGAATAAAAAAGAGATAGTAATAATGACTAAATTAATGTAACTTTCTTAGATTAGGATGACTAGAATAATGCATATCTTCATGAAATATGTTCTTAAATTTGAATTGTATAATTTAGATTTTAATTATTTTTAAAAAAATATAGGAGGACGAAACTTATATAGTTTGAGAGTCATGTTTGATTGTCAAATAAAAATTCTCATTGATGTGAATATATTAAAAAGAAACGAGAAGAAAAATAAGCAAATAATGCGCGAGAAAAAATAAAAGAATAAATAATTAGCAAATCGTGATTAAAAGTTAAACATCAACCAAAAAAATATATTAGTGGTGCAAATCACCCTATTCAAAGGTGTTAAATGACACTACAATTCAATTATTAGTTGGCTCATAACTTTGCAAAAATTTAAGATGACTTGTTATGTGTTCTTATCCATATAGTTCTTGTTTTTCTATCATATGTTTGATATTTATTAATTGCAATTAATTCGAATTCGCGTTGAAAAATCTCAATTTGAAGATATAATCTTTTCAATTAAAGATAATTTTATTTATTGAGCTCAAACTCCATATCTAGTTAATAATGAAAAAAATACTTATTCAATATCACAATCTAATAGTCATAAATAGAAATAAACGATTAAAGACTTAGCTAACAAAAATTGAAGACCTTTTTCCCGTTGAGCTCATGAGTTGATCATATTTGTCAGTTTCAAGACTTTATTCACAGCCGCTACGGAAAATGAAAGAGATAGCATATCCAACTTGAATACCTGCTTGAGTAGTTAAAGCACATTTTATTTATTGATTATAATAATTGTAATTTTATTTTACGATAAAAATGAAAAATAAATAAGAAAGACAAATATGAATATTTTGGCAAAGTTCAAAAGTAATTTTGGATCCTTTTTTTATTCTTGTACATGTATGTTTTATCCTTTTTCTCCATTTTTAAATTGGATTATTAATTTCAAAAAGTTTTAGAAGCAAAGTTGTACTTTTTATTTTGCCAAAGAACAATATGCTCACAAATTAAAGGTCTAAACTAATGTCCACTTTGTTTTCTCTTTCATTTGGAATAGTTTCGTGAATATATAATTACATGATTTTTTTTATAATATGTTACAAAGGAATAAAGTGGAAAAACTAGGCTGACAAATAGCCCACCAACCAAAGAAAATGAAAAAGAAGGGAGAACATCATTTTGGTTCATCTATTAGTAAATTTTGATCTTAGTTTGTATGATGTATGACTTCAATTAATTAAAATAAGTATTTTTGGTCCCTTCATGTATACGTGGTTAAATAATTGTGAAAATTTATGAATATTCATAAGTAAAGGGATTAAAACTGCATATATCATAAGATGTTTTTTGAAGATGTTTGGAGGCTAGAGACGTACTTGTAGCTTACATTAGGACGACTAATGACGTGTATGAAGGAGTTAAGATCCGATCGAGGTGGGAGGAGACTCAAAACATTTCTCAATCATGATAGGGTTGCACCAGGGATTAACTCTTAGCTCGTTTCTTTTTGCCTTATTGACAGATGAACTGATGCAAACCTATCCAAGGGAAGGTATATGTGTATGCTATTTGCAGATAACATGGTATTGATTATTGAAAGACACGACAAAGTTAACGATAAACTGGAGGTCTGGAGATAGCCCTATAGTCTAAAGGGTTCATGTGGACTAGGACGGAGTACTTGGTATTGACGTGTATGGAATTGAGGATTGACATATAAGTCATCTCCAAGAGAGGAAATTGTAAGTATCTTGGGTTAGTAATTCAATAAAAATGGGAGGTTGATGGTGATATTACACATCGTATTTGAGTAGAGTGGATAAACTTAAAGTTCGCATCCGGTGTCTTGCACTATAAAAATGTGTAACCAAGACTTAAATGTAAGTTTTACAAAGTGATTGTCTGATTAACGATGTTGTATGAACGGAGTATTAGCTAGACAAGAACTTCCATGCACAGAAGATGAAAGAAGCGGGATATCAAGCTGAATGTATAGACATATTATGAGTGATAGTATTAGGAATGAAAGTATTCGGAATAAGATGGGAGATGTCTTTGTGGTGGACAAGATGAAGAAGGCGTGATCGAAATGGTTCAAACAGGTGAAGAGAAGATGCATGATGCCCCAATGAGGAGAGGTAGAGGCAGGTCGAAAAAGTATTTAGGAGTGGTGATTAGATAAGACATAGAAGATGGGTTAGAACTTAATACGTTTAAAACTTTCTACTCCATATTCGTTGTCACTAGTATTTAGGTATTTTTGCTTGAGTTGTACAAGATGAAAGTCACTCGTACAACTTACTGACGACATGCCACTACATAGATTGATATAGAAGCCGAGCATTAAGATAGAAAGTTAGTAGTCAGTCGAGATTCATCTAGTTTTTCTTATCAGTATTGTTACTATTACTCTTCTACTATTTTATTTTACTATTACTTATTATTTTCTCTACTTCAATAAAGGCAGAATACATAAACATGCCCTTAAACTTGTCCACTGCTGGCAAGTTTGCCCTCAAACATTGGGTGTGCACAAGTAGGCACTTTAACTTGTAAAAAGTTGAACAAGTAAATACAATTTTCTGGCAGGCTACACGCGTGAAAAACAAACGCCTGATACGTGGATTAGTGATCTACCCAAAGGCTGCCAACTAATTTACATGTAGATTTAATATTTAAAAAAGAAAAAGAAAAAACCCAAAATAGATTTAAGGGTAGCAATCGACCAACTCTTCATTTCCAGAAGGCAATTTACTAGCTAAACCCCTAATCTCTTGTTTCGATTCTTCCCCAAAATCTATTGTTCAGATTCTTCAAATTTGGGGAAATATTGTTCAAGATTGTTGTTGAAGTTGAATATCCCTGAATGTCTACCCACTTTTCTCCCTCAATTTAGCATAGGTAAGTATATTCTTTTACTTTTTTATATTGGGTTTTAAATCTGTCAAAGGGAAAGTAATTTTGACGAAATTTTGCTATGTTCTTCACAAATTTGGTGATATGGGTGGTCATATTATTGCGATTTTTTATCATGGAGGAACTTTTTAAAGGTCAATATGTGTCAAAATTGGAAAAAGTTGTGTTTAGCATTGATAAGGACCATTTTTCTTTGACCGAATTGAAATCTTATGCAAAGGACATTGGGTATGATAATATTGAAGCTTTTTATGTTGAAGACCCTACTACCCGTAGATTTGTCTTATTGGAAAGTAACAACCGCCTATATAAATATGTTAAAGACTTACAGAGTGGGACAACTTTTAATTTGTTTCTGAAACATGTGAATATTGTAGAAGAGGGGCTCTCTGCTAGGACTATTAGTGGGAAAAATAATGAAAAAAAGGGTGGGTGTTCTAGGGCTTCACAACTTGAGGAGGATATAAATAAGATAGTAAATAAGGCAGCTATAGTTGATAACCCAGTTGAGGAAGAAGATAGTGATTTTATTGACTTCGAAGAGGAAGACTTAAATGGAGTTCTGGATGAGGATGATAGTGAGGTTGATGAAGAATTAAGAGGTTTTAGAGAAAATCTTAGACAACAAAAGAGAAATAATGAAGCTGCAAAGCAAAAACAGAAAATCAAAAAATCTTCCAAGATTCAAAGGTTGAGCTTGGAGAAGCTGGTGTAGATAGGGATTTGAGGATATTTTCAAGAACAAGGTAGACAAATATGTTGGCAGATTGGGTGGTCATAAAGATTTCATTGGTTTATCAGATGAACCAAGTGAAGATAGTGAAGAAGAGCTAGATGTTTTAGCACGACCAGGTATTGATTTACCTTCCAGAAGAAAAAGTAGAAAGTTGAGATATGTTGATTCTTCTGGCATTTCTTTCTTTGAATTAGGTATGATATTTGAGAGTGCAATAGAATTTAGAAAAGTTGTGGCTGATTATGCTATTCAAGAGAAGGTTCAATTAAAGCTAAATCCCAATGAACCTAGTAGAGTAAGGGCAAGATGTGCAGGAAAATGTAATTGGAAAATCTATGCTAGATTGGATAAAGATATAGAAGATTTTTCTATAAAAAAGTATTATCCAGCTCATTGATATATTACAAGAACATGAACAAGTTGTGCTCAGTCAAATATGTTGCTAGAAAGATGACAGATAGAATAATATCTCAACCTGACGTTAGAGTTCATAAGCTTCAAGAGATACTAAGAAAAGATTGGGGATTACAAGTGGGAAGATCAATCTGTTATAGAGCCAAAATGAGTGTTATTAGCAAGTTCATGGGTGATTGAAATCTTGAGTTTGCAAGACTGTTAGACTATGCAGATATGATTAAGAGTACAAATCCTGGAACTTCTTGTTGGATGAGAACTGACAATGAAACAGTCCCTGGAAAACACTTGTTCAAATATTTCTATGTGTGTTTTGCTGCTTTGAAGAATGGATGGCTAGAAGGTTATAGGAAAATCATAGGTCTGGATGGATGTTTTCTGAAGGGTGTTTGTCGAGGAGAATTGTTAGTGGTTGTTGAAAGAAAATGGAAACCAACAAATGTATCCAATAGCTTGGGCAGAGGTTGACCAAGAAACTAAACACTCTTGGAGTTGGTTCTTAAGCTATCTCATTCAAGATTTGCAGCTTGGTGATGGAGATGGAATAACAATCATGTTTGACATGCAAAAGGTATGAATTATCATCCTTTACTTTTTATATAAGATATTATATTAATACTTTTGTTGAGGCCATTGCAATTATTTAAGCTGTTGTTGTAAGAAGTTGTGTAAAATCTATGCCAGATGGCAAGATATCAAATGCCAGTCCTTGGAGGAATTTGCTGCTACCTGTTTATAGTACTACTAGTAGTAGTTTTTGTGTGTTTTCTGCATAAGATGTAATAAATGGTGCTTGTACAGGAAGCACATTTAAAATAGAGAGCTCACAAACCTGTGAACTCTGAGATAGCCAATATAAGTAAAACCAGCAGAGCTATGGTAGCCGGAAAATGTGATTTTTTACAAGCCATGGCAAAGAAAGACAAATTGAGCTATGACTGAAATAGCAGGAAACCTACCTATTTATAGTGAAAAATTCAGAAAGAGGAAGGATTGTGTTACTTTAATTTCCACAGCCAAGTCAAGTCCATCCATAGAAAAAAAATGCTAATTATTACAAGCTGCAGAAACTACAATAAAGAGAGAAGTTCTTTGTATTTTCCATAGGTTTGAAAAGTCTGCAGCCCCTAAATTTCCTTGGTGAGAATGACTTATGAGTATGACTAGAGGTAATGTGGAATGTGTTAAGCAGCCTTACAATTGATTGCTGAATTAACAGTCGGGGAAAATTGATAGATATTTCTCTTAGGATTAAAGAAGAATATCCTTTACCAGGTTGTAAGGCAATTGAAGTCTTGCACTAATCTTCAAGAGACAGTACTAGTACTGACTTGCTTTAGGCTTTTAGCATGCTGTAATATTTTGGCAATTCAAAATTTTATGAGAAAGTATCTTATAAAATTAGTCATATAAATGTGTTTATTATATGTCATTTGTTATTTTGTACACTTTTCTAGTATATAAACATATAAAAGTGCTTATCTAAGATTAGTGATGGACATAAAATTGTAAGTATGACACTTCTTGTTTCCTTATTTACTAGAATACTAGATTTTGATACTGACCAATCTAGAACTAAAACATGCAAGAACTAAAACAAACAAGCGGCACCAACACTCAGATTACCAAATTGCAGACAAAATCTATGATAACATGGAAATTGCAGTAGCCTTCAGTTCTGAATTTTTTTCTTTTTTCTAACTGTTTTGAATTTTTTTTAAATTTTATTATTAGGGTCTTAAGTCAGTTGTTAATAAGTTACTTCCTAATGTTTAAAGGAGAATGTGTGCAAGACACATTTGGGCAAATTGGCAAAATACACGGAGAGGCGAAGAAAGGAGAAGATTTGGATGTGTGCCAAGGCTAGTTTTGAGGTAAAATTGGGAGAAGAATTTAAAATTTTGGGAAAACTTGGTAAAATTTTTTGTAAGCCATTGCTTATATATAACAAAGAATATTGGTGTAGATCTTTGTTTAGTGAAAGAAATAAGTGTGATACGGTGAAAAATAATATGGGTGAAATATTTAATTCTTGAATTCTTGGTCCTAGACACAAATTTGTGATTAGTATGCTTGAAGATATTAGACATAAAATAATGGATAGGTATGGAGATATGATCAAGTTTGCTAATACTTGGATCACAGACATTTCACCCATGGCCAGGCTAGTTTTAGAAGAAAACAAAGCTATTGTAGGAAATTAAAAGTGAATTGGAATCATGACAATGGATTTGAGATTCAAGAAGGGGATTATAGACACACAGTTGACATGGCTAAGAGAATATGTTGTTGCAGGTTGTGGCAGTTGAGGGGTATCCCTTGCCAACATCTAGTTTGTGCCTTGTATCATATTGGGGAAGAACCAGAAAATTGTGTGGAGCATTGATACAAGAAAGATACATTCCCTCCTTTCCGGTCCGGCCGCAGTACGGCACCTGAACTCGAAGCTACGATCAGATCCGATTGGATCTAGTCCTATCCGACCCAATCCTGAAACTTAGAACGGCTGGCCTATTTGGACGGTAGAACGGGGAGAGGGGGAGTCGTGCCCATTCTCTATCCGGACACGAGCAGGAACATAAAAAAAAATAGAAAAGCGAATACATGTACATGATGTAACGACATATTCAAAAATACGTGATCCGATTTGATAGGCTGCCCGCAGAAAGGAAAACTTACATGCTTATAAGTACTTCTTACAACCAATTTCTAATATGATAATGTGGCCTGAAACCAATAATGCACCAGTGGAGCCCTTTGAAGTGAAACCAATGCCTGGAAGACCCCCAAAATGTAGAAGAAAAGATAAGGATGAACAAAGAAAAAAGAAAGAGGGGAAAGCATAAAAAAATGAAGTCAAGATGACAAGTTCAAATGCCATCAAGTTGGGCACAACAAAAGGGTCTGCAAATCAGGGGTAATCTTTTGGTAACTTTTTTCACTTTGTTACTTTAATAATTCTTAAACTTCTAACTTTTTATCTTAATGTATAGCCATCTCAACAACCATCTCAGCAGCCTTCTCAGCAGCCTTCACAATCAAGGCCAGTAAATCAACCTAACACTCAACATTCCTCTTCCTTATGTCCAAACACTTCAAGAGTAATGAGAAGTACAAAGGAGATATCTTCTTCAGTTGGAAGAAAAAGAACAAGAGATGTGGGATTTGGTGTTTACACAGCTCTGCATGTTCCTTGGTTGCTCATTTGATATGTTCAAAGTCTNGTGTATAAAGTTTATGAATTTTGCAGCCTGGAAGACCAAGTGAAACACTTATCTCAAGTGGGACAACGTCAAAGGATGTATCACTAACAAATATTGATCTTGGATTCAAGCCACCTGGTTTGAAATGGAAAGGAAAGGATGCTATCACTGGGAACCAGTTTCAACAAATGCAGCAGCATAAAAAGTTGCAAATCAGAGTTAAAGCTAAGTATCCACCATGAGATGACTGGTTGACGTGGTTTCTGTTGAGATGTTTTTTTGGTTTATTTTGATGTATGTTTTGTAAATTCAACTACAACAATGCTTGTGACATTTAGACTTGCCTTTAGACTATGTTCTTGGTGTTGGCTAGCTTTTTAGCTGTTTTGTGAAGCCTTTTGGCTATTTAACTGTGGCCTTGTTTGAATAGTGCTAGATTTATGAAGATCTTTAGGCTTTCCATTGTAATTGATAGTTTGAGTTTTTTTTTAATCAAAGACTAAAAGTGTTCACTGTTGTGGACAAAAATTTAATGCACCACTGAAGTGTTCACTGCTGTGGACAAAGATTTAATTTTGGTGGCCATTGAATGCCTAAAAAATGCATTATTTGAAGCAAAATTAAGCAACCCCTTTTCAATACCCAACAATTCCCACATTATTGTTGCTTTACATTAAACAGTGACAAGCAATTACAAACTCATGGATACAATTCAAGATGGTACGGAGAATTTAGAAGGAAGAATAAGAGAAGCTAACTTGTTTATAATAGATATAGGTAGTCATCAACCTAATAAGAGCTACATTACGAGATGGCAGAATACATAAACATTACGAGATTGTACCAAAAACTTTGTTCTTTCAGCCAACTAAACTACCCAAAACCAACATAATAGATAACAACTACTACATAAACAACTCTCTATAAATCCATGCTAGTATCAAAATGATCAGCATAACTCGATACTTCCTCCTAATCTTTTCCTTTTCTTCATCGTAATTTTTTATCCTCTTTTGTAATTCCGAAATAGCAATTCTAGCGTGTTCACTATAATCAACTTTGCACCACCTAAAATATTTGCATCCGACCTGTTTAAGAAGAATAAAAGAACCATAAAAAAAAAAAATTCTTCATTGAAGCTTTAGAAAAAAATCTTTTAAAAAACAACCTTACCCGACCATCTTCGCATCCAAGAAACCAGCGGCCTGGGTTATTAACTGACCAAGAAATCTTCATTGTAGCTCTATTTCCGCAATTACCAAAAAATTGAGATGCCATTTGTAAATCAGAAAAACATGAAAAAGTGAAGAAAAGAGTTGTTGGAGAAATTTAAAAGAGATTTAAGTGGGTATTGAATTGAGAAATGGACATAAATATAGGAAGAGTTCATTAAGGGTATAATAGACATTTCATTGATTTTTTTACCGTCGGGGACCGCAAAATTGAGGTGTAACGCACGTCCAATCGTCTGTTTTTCACGCGGTGTACCAGATAAGACGCGTGTATTTACTTGTTCAACTTTTTACAAGTTAAAGTGCCTATTTGTGCACACCCAAAGTTTGAGGGCATACTTGCCAGCAGCGGACAAGTTTAAGGGCATGTTTATGTATTCTTTGTGGCAACTATTTTAGCATGACTTTTTTACTATTGTATTTTCTTTTCGTACGATATATTTTACTTGAGCCGAGGGTCTATTAAAAATAACATCTATGAGGGTCGATATCACAGACCACCGGTCCAAAAGTCTACCGGTCTAATGTTAAAAAAACCAAACCGGGTCGAGCTAGGTTAACAATATACAGGGGCGAAATAGCTCAAAGCAATCATCGTATTGCTCAAGATTCATTTTTTTCGCTTCAAATTAGCAGATCTAAGCAACACCCAGAAGAGATTTTACATTAAGAAAATGGATTCAGCTGCTAGAAGAAGTGGTGGTGGTGTTCTTGAAGGATTCTACAGACTGGTTATGCGCCGTACCCCTGTTTATGTTACCTTTGTCATCGCCGGCGCTTTCCTCGGCGAACGGGTCAGTCTTTTCCTCTATTTTTTGTTTGAACAGATTTTGTGGATAAACTTCCATTTTTGTGTATATTAGGGTGTATTTTGATTGGATCTGAAAATATATTGGTTCAGTTTAATGGTTTTGATTGAAACAGATGGATGTGACCCATTTTGATGTTTTTCTTGCTCGTTGTGCTGTTGTTGCAGGCGGTGGATTATGGGGTTCATAAGCTCTGGGAGAAGAACAATGTTGGGGTATGTTTATATCCCTTTTCCTTTATATCCTGATTGTAGAAATTTCCCCCTTTTTTTCCTTTTTACAGGACGTGCTTATGTATCTTATTTATTGTATGTATTCGAAATCCTATGTATTTTTGCTACCGGATTGTTGTGGGGATCATCTTTTGTTTATCCAGTTTAGAAAGGTGTCTGAATTAGGTTGCTGGGACGTCTTACCAGGTTGCTAACTCGAATATATGTCTATAGGGAATGACCGTTTCTTCACAAGATGTTTCCTGTTTATTTGAAATATGGTGTGCTTTAGGGTCCTCTATTGTTGTTATGATGCATCTTTTTCATAGACTAGAGTTTGTGAAACAAAGGAAGATGGTTGTAATGAATGGGGTTTTCCAAAAGCAACAGCGTTAGAATTTGCTGATGGTTTTTAAACTTCTGTTTTGCTGAATTTGGAAACGATCGCGGGATTCTGTAGATTGATTAAGAATTTCTAGGGACTAACATTGAGTTCTTTTGGGCAATTGTGTTGTAGATTGTCATTGGGATTATGTGTGAAGTTTGAATGATGTATTGATTAACAGGTTAAGTGCCTTAAATGGATTAGTTCCCTTTCAGCTGAATGTGTAAGATGGTCCTACCACAGGTGACTGGTACCTGAATTTGCACATTTTGAGTCTGGTGCTTTTATCTCCTGTGAGGTGATTAAGGTGGCTCAAGTGTTGTAATCCCTCTATCCCATGCTTACCCACTTTACAAGACCAATAAAGAAATTCAGTTTAGCCCACAACCTTGGTCAAAGGATGATGCTTTTGTTTTTTGGCATCAGATCAAATCTATATACATGTGCTAATCTGATCTTTAATGCTTATCCTATAAAATATTTAGTCTATATAAAATGTATGTCAAATCAATGGTGTGGCCTGATATTCGATGAAGTGAGATGAACTAGGGTTTACATTTTAGTGGTGTCAAAAAATGTCAGGTAATTTATTCTCATCTGTCTAAGCCTTGGTGGGTTGTTACATAGTTCTGTGTTGGTGGTAGGTAGTAGGTACCACAGTGGAATAGTTTAGGTGCATGCAAGTTAGCCCGTACACCAATGTTATCGGCTTGTCTCACATAAAAATGGGACAAAAGACTATATTTTTGTCACATTTTTGAAACACTCAATAAGGGATGTTGCTTATTTTAGGTTTCGGTAACTAGCGCTAGAAGAGCTTGCCTCACCCATGAGTAAATATTTCATAGTAGCCTCATTAGACCGTACATCTTTTTTGGTATATCCAGATAATAGGTAGGAGCATAAACTGAAACATTCTGGGGTTACAAAGATAGTTATTAAATCGTTAGCACCGCATAAAAATATTTCCCCTAGAGTAGCTATTAATACGAATAAGAGAAATTCTGTTATAGTCATTTCTGTGCATTCAATGTACTCTACGGATAGAGGAATACATAGAGTTGAACATAGTAAAATAAGAAATTGAAAGATTTTGTTGAAATTGTTCGTTTGGAAATTTCCTGAAAAGCTAATCATAGGTTCTTCTCTCCATCGGAACAATAAGGCCGTTATACTCATTACTAAACTTGTTGAAAAGATGAAATATAATCAAGGTATATCTTTTTGATCAGAGGTTGAATCGATCATCAAAAGAAGAATTAAGCAAAAAATTAGGATACATTCTGGGAAAATCAAACTTCCATCGAGAGAAGCAAATGAAAGGCTTTCATAAAAATTCTCGTAGAATCGAGAATGAAGTTTTTATTCTGTACATGCCAGATCATGAATTAGTAACTGCTTCCAATTTCCAAAAGAAATCCCAATTGTGTCGAACTTTCCATTTTTGGAATAGTTACGGAATCTCCCCATGGGTCAACATATGTTTTTTCACATTCTGTATTGGGCATGGTTTTGGCATGGTTGTATGCATGAATGTATGCATGAATGTAATTGATGTTGATGTTGTGTTTTCATTGAATACCTACAAGCGCCTAAATATGTACCAGTATTGTTTTTACGGTGTTACTTTGTCTATTAATATCTTGAAAAAGAAAAAAAATCAATTCCAGTCTCAGTTGTATGTGGAAAGATGGAACCTGTTAGTGTCACTATCGTGTCCATAGTGTTGGGTAATTCAGTTAGCAATTTTTATTCGCTGAAGTGGCGTAGAGAACCTATTGAAGAACTAAGGGAACTTTCAAGTGCATGTGATGCCTCTCAGTCATTCCCAAAAAGTTGTAAAGTTTTCTTTTAATGCGTTTTTTTTAATTCTTTGATATTTTGTGCTATGAGCACAGCTACATATTTACTTTTATGATTTACCAGTTTATATTATAGGGTTT
The DNA here is from genome assembly GCA_018107945.1 of Datura stramonium. NCBI lineage: Eukaryota > Viridiplantae > Streptophyta > Magnoliopsida > Solanales > Solanaceae > Datura > Datura stramonium. Next base: position 144,713 of record JACEIK010001213.1, read on the forward strand.
GCATAATTTCAGTGGTTGCTCAGAAATGGGTATTCTAGTTGTCTGTCCTTTGGGCTTATGTGGATATCTCTGCTGTATTGAGACTTGAAAAAGTTTGATGAGATCTCCTTTCTAGTCTATTGTCTATAAATAGCCGTAAGTTTACTTAGTTTCTGGGAAGTGGCTTGTGATCACTATTAATCACAACCCAAAAGAAAGCTGGTTCATAATCAGTCTCTTGGCATATTCTTATGAGAGAAGATCTAGATATTGATTTTTAGCTGGCAGTTTTGGCTTTGACTTTTGTAGCATTAACTGAAATATCTGCATATATCTGGTCATTATAAATACTTCACCTCAACATATATAGCAGTAAAAATGCGGAACTTGTCCTTATTGTGCTATTCTCTCAATGTCTACTTATAACCAGACCTGTCAGTTAGGTTAATTTAGTAAAAGGCCAACAACTTACGTAATTGTATTAACTTGTTAAAGTGAGGTGATACATTATAGGTTTAGCACAAAGTGTTGGCAATTATTTACAAGTAATTGTCAGGTAAGTTGTCGCTTGTGGCTGAAGCATACTTGTCAATTCTATTGGTTTTGAAGAATACATCGTGGTTGTTGGTATTCTAACCTAAAGATAATTTGTACCTATAGAAGGGGGATTAGATAAATTGTTTTTGGGACAGCCCAGAACTCCTTCATCAACATTAGACCTAAATGTGTCAAAAATCTGTATCTAGAAAGTGATTCCCTAGCTTCATATCAGCCAAGTTAGCCTAACTATTTATACATATTGGTATTTTCTCCTTACACCAAAAGTACCAATGAAACAAATAAAGATATCTTTATACTTGTTATATTACTTACTATTTTGCAATACTCCTATCAATCCAGATTAGCCAAAGAGGCACAGTGGCGTTTTTTCCCTAGTTGTCTATATTTGTTTGCTGATATTTTAGGTTTGAACTCTTGATGCCTTGGTCTTCATGATTGCTTCGGTCACCCTATTTAACATCCCTATGCCATTTTGAAAACAAGAATGCAACAGTACGAATTGGCGAAATGAAGTTGCAATGATTTACATAGTTAGAAACTATGTTAAAGTATCACAAGTCACTTTTATAATTAAAAATGTATTAAAAAGTATTTAGAGGATACCTAAGGGTTTGACTTAGTGGTCAATGAAGAGGGTAGAGAAGCAGGAGATCTCAGGTTCAAATCCCAGCTGAGGCAAAAACACTAGGTGATTTCTTCTCATCCGTCCTAGCTTTGGTGGATAGAGTTACCTGGTACCTGTTGCTGTAGGAGGTGACAGGTATCCCGTGGAATTAGTCGAGGTGTGTGCAAGCTGGCCTGGACATCAGAGTTATTAAAATAAAAGTGTTTAGAAGATCATAGTCAAAGAAAGGCTGTTTGATTCCTCATATAGTAATAGTTCATATAAAATGCGTAGATGGAGTATTTATTATAGTGCTTCGCTATCTTGTACATATTCTACACCACCATTTTGTCCCACAGAAAAATTTGTGTAGCAAGATCTTACCGTATACGTTACTTTGCTGATCTCCCTGTCCATACCATTCCCTCCCTTCCCATCACACGGATAAATTTGTGTAGCAAGATCTTAGCATATGACTATGATGACAAGAAAATGATGAAGATAAGAAAGAAGAGAAGGAAAAAAATTAGAGGTATGTTCTTATTCATGAAGTTCGAAATTTTAATCTTACCCTCAAGCTTTTAATAATTGTAACCCCAATTCCCTTGATTATATTTGACTTGGTCAAAGTCACCTTTTTTTAAATCAAGACTTGAGAGGTCCCCGTAGTTAAATCTTGTCGAGTTACCTTTTTGCTGAAATGATAAAATGATGTGTAGAAGTGTTTGCAAGAAGCAGACCAGTAGGAAACAGCAGGAAAGCCATGATAACTTTCCTAAGCAGGCAAAGCCTTGCTTGTGAAGTTGTTGAATGTCTGCTTCTATTTGCTTCAGTGGAAGACTGCTGAACAAAACTATAACCTAAAGGTCAAAATACCGAATCAACCTTGCATCTGGAAAAGTGAAGAGCGACCATTTGTTCTGAAAAAGCATTATGATAGTAAACCAAATTGAACAATGAGGAGGATACTAATACTGATATTAAACTTGGGATTGCATTTATCCATCGTTTGGGTTATTGGTATTAGTTGATATTGATATAAATTTTATACCAAAATCTTGGTATTATCTATCTTATATAGGAGTTGAGATTATAATCCTGGGATAACGTTGTTTTGAATCAAACGACCCCCCAAATGTTAAGCTGGACAAGGTATGCTTAGGTCTCTCTTATGTGATATTTACTGAATAAGCTCATAATTATCTTTGTCAGCTTATTCAATATGAATAGCTTTTAGAAATGCTCGACACATCTTACTGTTATATTCTTGAATCTTGATATTGCTGGTTCTATGTTCATGTTTAGTTCTCAATAATAACCTATGTTGCTTGAGCTTTCCAAAATTGTGGACAGTCATGTTGGATCCTTCAAAAATGCATCACTTTGGGAGGATCCGACACACACCCAGCTACATTTTTGAAGAGTCCGAGCAACATAAATAGCAACTCTTTCTAATCGTTTGGTTATCATCCAATTCTAACTTGGAATTTTTTCTATGGAATACAGAAGCGCTACGAGGATATTTCAGTTTTGGGACAGCGGCCTGTTGATGAGTAAATTTCAAGTAATGAAGTTTATTTTTGAGACGAGACAGAAGTACTTGTTATCGATATTTCAATAATCGTTTTGCTGATCCGCCATTGCTGGCTTTCTTTCTTACATAATTTGCTGTAGTTTTGGAGGAAATTCATTGAATGAAATATGATACCAACTTGAAAATTTATGTCATATTGGCTTTGTGTTTGATGACACTGTGGGATGACACAAAATAATCAGTATTGTGCCAAAAGGAAATACTTTCTTGCATTTCATATGAAAGTATTTGAACAGACTGAATTTTGAGATGATATTAATTTGGGTTATAATTTTTTTTTTTGGGTGATAGTATTGTTATTATAGCAAAGTAAGTACAAATGTTATTTGAACTTGGATATTTTGCTTGTGTTAGTGGACTCAATAATATTATTTGTCGTCGCTACTGTTCTTTTCTCATTTTGTTTTTAGCACGTCTTTTTTATTATTGCATTTTCTTTTCATACTTCATTTGATATGTTTTACTTAAGTCGAAAGTATAATGAAAATAATTTAAAATATTTAAATGATAGATGAATAAATAAAATATTTAAAGAGCACACAAATAAATCGCAATAAAAGTTTTTTTTTTGGTTTAACTCTTGAAATTCGAATCATGTCATATTACTGAATTCTAATCTGTTTTATTGCAACGTAAGGCATGATTGATACAAATTTGCCAAACAAAAGATTTTCAAACTATGATTTTTATTCTTGAAATATCCTAATTTATGACCTTACTAACTGATGAATATCACTATTGTCATCCTACAAATCATGATCTTGGCTAATTAAGCCACATCATATNCTCCAATCTACTTTTGATTTTGAATATCGTGCTCATTTTCCTTAAGACATATTTTTCTCTCATGACTATCCACTTTTTATTTCGAGCATTTTTGAAGTAGAAGTTGAACCTGAATCTGAACGTGCTCGTTTTCCTTGAGACATCAAGGCTTCACGAGCTGATTTTAGTCCCTTTGGGGCTAGTATTTTATCAAAAGAAGAATAGTCCATCCATTCCCTTAAAGAACTCTCATGTTCCCATCTCTCTGGCACAAAAACCCTACCTCCAACTTCTCTCCAATGCCTCTTCAACTTCTCACGCTCCGATAACCCTAATTTCTCGGATACAATGAAAAAATCATCCGTTTTATCTCCATCATCCACCATCGACAAAGATTTGAACTTATTAATAGAATCTTGATATTCACATTGATACTCACCTTGTTTACCATGAGAAAATACTTCTAGATTTTCTTTTTTCGCGGAGCAGAAAAGATCCTCTATTTTATCTCCATCATCCACCATCCACAATGATTCAAAATTCTTAATAGAATCTTGATATTGACATTCACCTTGTCTATCATGAGAGAGTACTTCTTGATTTTCTTTCTTCGCGGAGTCGAAAATATCTCCTAGCTTTTCCCCATCATCCACCATTGACAAAGATCCAAAGTTGTTGGTAGAACCTTGAAATTGATATTCAACTTGTTTATGAGAAATTTCTTGATTTTCTTTCATTTTAATATAGGGGAAGGGGGAAACTCTTGAATTTATAATAAAGAGGACTTTTTAATTTTATGACCAATAGGTGGTGAATTTTTATACACGTTTAAGACTTTCAATTTTTTTGTCACTTTCTTTATTGTTCTCCAAATTGTGTGGGGGTTTTATGTTTGGCTTTTTTCTTGTATATGTTTTGTTTTTCTAGCAGAGTTCTTGTGGTTTAAGTATATATGACGTGTTCATTTTTTATGTTAGATATAGAGACACATGATGACAGAAAAAAAAAGTGTATTCTTACGAAGAAGAGTCGAGTTGATCAGGTTCGATGATCGGAAAAAGTAAAATGAAATTAGAATTCGATCGAAAAAGAAGCAAGATTGTGGGGGTTTTTCGATGCGAATTTAAATTTAGTCAAACTTCAATATAGATATCAGATATCGGATGAGAATTAATTTTTTTTTTTTAAAAAGGTGAAATATGAAGCACAAAAAAAAAAAAAAGTAGGTGTATGAACACCTTATAATAATGTTGGATATTTTTCCAAATGATGGAGTTACGAAGGTCCATCCCCATTTGGTTCTCATGATAAAAGGAGAAAAAATTGATAAATAATTTTCAGTTTCGTAATTGAAAAATAACTATTGTGTTGTATCTGAGCTGTTATACTGAATTTTCTTCTGGCTATCGGTAATCGAGTGATAAGACCATAATTCTTGAAAAATATATGCATGTTTTTCTCCTGACTTACTATGATTTTCGAATAGGAAGAAAATTCCAACCCTTTATTATATATCATATAGCTTTGATAGGACATATATTTCTCAATTTTATAAAACCCTCAGCTCAATAAGCTTCATTTTTTAATGTTTTTTTCTCCTCTTTCGATAAGCTTTTCATAGTCGTACTCTTGGAGGAATAAAACTTACTCAATGTTCCCAATACTGTCCAATAGTTAAATTTAGGAATATTTATAAGCATTAATTTCTTGAGATATTTGTTAGGTCCCAAACGGATACTGAATACCGAATGAGAATCAATCCTCTATTTTTAATTTGAGGTCTCAATATCGAATCAACAAAATGAAGTATCTTTTAGTAGCTAGTGCTTTACCCTCCAAAGTGTAACTTTCCGACTCAGATCTAAATTAGTTATATAATCTATTTTAAAGATTTTGATCAGTATTATAGGGGAAACTAAAACTACAATTATTCTTCTAACGAACTTATAAAGTTATAATGATTACTAAATTCTAGTCTCTTTTATTGGAAAATAAGACATGATTGATACAAACTTCTCCAAAATTTAACCATAAACTCCAACAAACAAATAAAAGTTTCAAACTAAGATCTAAAAGCTCCAAGATAAGCATTTCTTTTTGAGATATCCTAATTTATGAATCCCGATGACTATTTACTTCTGGTTTCGAGTATTTTTGAAATTCTCGAATCAGAACATGCTTGTTTTTCTTGAGATATCAAGGCTTCACGAGTGAATTAAGTCACATCAAGACTTTCTTTTTAGTTCTTGACTTTTTTCCCATTTCTCTCTCAGGACTACCTACTTCTGATTTCGAGCATTCTTGAAGTTGAAGTTGACTCTGAACGTGCTCGTTTTCCTTGAGACATCAAAGCTTCACGAGCTGATTTTAGCCCATTTGGGGCTAGTATTTTATCAAAAGAAGAACAATCCACCCATTCCCTCAAAGAACCCTCATACCCCCATCTCTCTGGCACACAAACCCTACCTCCAACTTCTCTCCTATGCCTCTTCAACTTCTCACGCCTCGATAACCCTAATTTCTCTGGTACGATGAAAAATTCACCCGTTTTATCTCCATCATGCACCATCGACAAAGATTCCAAGTTCTTCATAGAATCTTGATATTGATATTCATCTCGTTTATCACGAGAGAGTATTTCTTGATTTTCTTTCTTCGCGGAGTCGAATAAATCACCTATTTTTTCTCCATCATTCACCATTAACAAAGATTCGAAGTTTTTGACAGAACCTTGATATTGATATTCACCTTGTTTATCACGAGAGAGTACTTCTTGATTTTCTTTCTCCGTGGAGTCGAAAAAATCCCCTCTTTTTTCTCCATCATCCACCATATTTGACAACAAAGATCCAAACTTGTTGATAGAATCTTGAAATTGACCACACTCAATTTGTTTAAGAGAAATTTGTTGTTTTTCTTTCATTGTGGAAGATAAGAAGTGTTGAATTTATAACATTTAATGAAAAGAGGGGACATTTCATGAACACAACACAATGGGTGGTGAATTGTTATACACGTCTAACACTTCCATTTTTTTCTTTTTGGGACATTTTCTTGATTGTTCTACATGAATTTTGGGCATGTGGGGTTTCTATGTTTGGCTTTTTTGTTGTTGTTGTATGTAAGGGAGTTTGTAGGGTTCACTTATTTCCTAGCTAGAGTTCTTGTGGTTGAACTATATATAACGTGTTCTTTTTTTCTATGTTGCATATAGAGACACATGATCATAAATAAAAGAGTGATTGGGGCGAAAAACACATTTAAAGTATTATGATTTTCTGAGTTTCATACTTGAACTATCAAGTGTGTGAGTTTTCGATCTACCTGAACTATAACTAAATATTTATCAAAACACATCTAAACTATCACATGTTCACTTTTTCTACCTGAACAATGGTAATATTTTAGGTAAGAAAAGTGAGCAACTGGTTAAACGTTCGGTGATAGTTTAGGTGGACAAAATGTTACACAAAAGTATGTGTGGACATCTTATTTAACGAAAAAATATTAGATATTTTGCCAAACTATGTTGGAGCTAAGCTTCATTGGGCCATTAGGTGTGAAATTTAAGAACAAAATTTCATTATNGTGAAATTTAAGAACAAAATTTCATTATAACAATCATTTGTTATTATTATATTTCACTTATAACAATTTGATTATGGTAAAATTATTTTTTTATATTATATTTTATTTTTTTAAAATAACATTCTGCCTATAATAAAAGTGACATGCATTGTTAGTAGTTATTTTGAGATGAAGAGAGTATTATTATTTAGAAGACTAGAAAAATTTGAAAGTTATTTTCCCATTTAAAATAATTTGTAGCAAATACACTAGTGTGTATATATTTTGGGCCGGGTCACAAAATTGGACATTACCATTTGCCTTTGGGCCTTTTGGTCCGAGCAGCACACAAGTGGGGCCAGGCGGTATGTGAATACAAGTTATCCTTCTGGTTCGGACTCGATAAATGGTATTTGTTTTTTAGATTGAAATTTTTTGAAGTGAATATGAATTACTCGGGGTCTAAATATTGATATCAGATACCGAATGAAAAAAAAAATACATACAAGTTCACCTTTATTAATTAGATTGTTCCTATGTTGAAAACATAAATAAGCAAGTTAAAAGTATACTTAACAACATGATTTAACATAATATCAGAGTATACAAATGCCTTGAATTTCGGTCTCATCCATGGTCGCAAAAGACTTTATGTGTATCCCCTTTTGCTATAAAATTACATTATATATATATATNATAGGCACAACTAGGTGGTTTAACGTATAATTTTTCAAATTTTCTTTGCATATTTTTTTATACTTTAAATTTTTTTAATGAAAATTCTAAAATTGCGATACGCCACTGTCATTATAAAAGAAATAATAAATTTTTGCATCAAGACAAATGTTATTGTTAATTTCCTTTATACAATCTTTTCCTAACACACAATTAGTAGTCTAATTTGGTTATAAACAAAAGCAACCCTGATAATGACAGGTAATGCCATCTTTTTCCTTTATACTATTTTATTATTTTTATATTTTAATTTATGAGAATAAGAATGAAGTAAGATGATAGGTGTTATGAATGAGGCAGGGGGTGAGGTGGAGTGAATGAGGTAGAGAGTAAGGTGGAGGTGTCGAGTCGTTACTGGCTAACGGGGCTAATCCAAGTAAAAACCTCTTCATCAAAAAATTACGTTGTCTATGTAAGGTTTGAATCCCCTCGACACAGTTGAGAAGCTTAGCTCAGCCAGTAACTGCTGCAACACAAGCACAACTGCTGGTACAAGCCTGGGGGACCAGATTTAGCTTTGGGGACACTATTATTGCTGGCCAAGTATGAGAAAAACGTCTTTCATAAACTAGTTGAAGAATTAAAGCCCCACCAAATAAACCAATAGATACAACATCTATTCAAAAATTAAGCTGGAGACTGTACAATTCCACCTCAACCCATAACATTATCCTGTCCTATAAAAACCAGCAAAAGAGGGGAAAAAAAGACGCTACATCACTTGTCTAAAGGTAGGTGTGCTCACTGACAAAGTCAGAAAACAATTTATCTTTGTTATTAATGGCTTAACTTCCGCTTCTTCGCCTGTTTCCTCAGTTGCTCCCGCCTTTCTTCTTCTTCTATCTTCCGCAGTTCTTCTTCATCCTCTTTCCTTGCTATTTTCGCGCTGAGGGAAAAAGAAAGCAGGTCAGGATTGTTTAGTACCTCATCTTGCTGTTTACTCTTCCAGTAACCATTAGATTAGATTACTACATTAAAGTACTATGCACAAACATGAGCATATATAGAACTTTTATATATCAATCTTAAAAAGACTATGAACATCTTCAGTTGAATAGATATAGTCAAAAAAGGAGTGAAAATAAGTTTTACTCTACAAGACATGTTACCAACCTCCGCCTTTCTTCCTTCAATATCTCATCGAAATTAGCCTCCATGTCACTATCATCGTCGTCATCACGGTACCTGTTAGGATTATACCTGGAAAACAGACAGACTCATCCATCAGCCGAAAAGATGAGATGACATTAACATAAGCAATAACCAAAACTAAAAAGAGCATGTTTTCCCAAGGTTCTAACTACAATTTCAAACGAAGAACCATCAACAAAGCATATATATCTCTATCCTATAAATACAGCCCAATCACAGGAACAGAAAATCATTCAGTTTGATGGCAGAGACCCACTATCAATAGGATAGTTATTTCTACTCAAATAGACAATTTGCAAAGGGGCTGTAAACTTTTCAAACCCTATTAAACCTCACACCTTTGTCATATTTTATGCAATGCCAACTGAACTCCCAAGGAAAACAAAGGAAAAAGACATAAATTTGCAAGGAAGAGAGGAAAAATATATACCCAAACATCTTCCTAATCATACTAATGGCTTCTTCTCCATCATCATCTTCATCATATCTCGTTGGTTTTCTTGCTGGCCGCCTATCATCTTTCCGCTGAAGTGCTGGGCGCCTGTCATCTCTTTGCTGAAGTGCTGGGCGCCGGTCATCTTTTCGCTGAAGTGCTGGGCGCCTGTCATCTCTATGCTGAGGTGCTGGGCGCCTGTCATCTCTTTGCTGAGGTGCTGGGCGCCTGTCATCTCTATGCTGAGGTGCTGGGCGCCTGTCATCTCTATGCTGAGGTGCTGGGCGCCTGTCATCTCTATGCTGGGGTGCTGGGCGCCTATCGTCTCTTTGCTGGGGTGCTGGGCGCCTATCGTCCATGGGACGTGCTACATTTCTAGGAGGTGGAGGTTTTATCTGTTAGGATCACAAATTTCAATCAGTAAATTCTCGATGGCCAAAAGTTGGGAGCGAATAAACCAAATCTCACTTCACCCAACCAAAATAAAACAGTCAAAACATATTTACTTCAAAATCAAATAGGACGCTTAAAAAATAAAAAGAATTAAATACAAATCAAGGCACAGCTTACCTGAGGTCTAGACAAGGAGGCTGACTGTTTCTGAATGACCTGAGGTTTGGACACAGGCAAACCTTGTTTCGACTTTCCAGATTCCAATGGTATCCTATTCTGTACCGAGGACTGCCTTGGTACAGGATGTTGTACTCTTGAAGGGGTTGGCTTATGGGAAGCAGGAACAGTACTCTTGGCACCTGGTGTCAAAACTTTCTTATCATTTAGATCCCCTGTAACCTTGGGGGGCACCCCTTTTGGCCCCAAAGGCCGTCCAGGCCCACTTCCATTACTGCTACCGAACTGTTTCCTAGAGTCTAACGTTGGTTGAGTCGGTTTATTAATAGACACCGATTTCTGAATCACAGCTTTAGGTTGCACTTGGTTGCCTCTTTTCACTTCACGATCATCTAGAAGCTTTCTCCCAATATTACTTGAAGTCTGCTTTCCGCTGGGGCGTTGAACTAACCGTGCATCTTCAATATCATCAAAAAACCTGAATAAGTTTCTCAATAAATATAGAATGTTGTGATTGACTAAATAGAAACATGAATAAACAGTGACCAAGAGCGCACCATAATTAGGGGCAGACACTTTCTGAGTTAAAGAACCTCTTGATGGACCAGGAAGTTCAGCGTCATCAGATAATAGAAATGAATAGTCCCTCGTATTTTTTACCATATCGATTTTTCTTTTTAACTACAGAAAATCAAAAGACACGAAAAGTCTCAGTAAAATACAGAGTACATCAGAAGAAGAATTAAGAAAAATGTTCGAGAAATTGCAATTATTGAAGTATTACCCCATTCGTGACCTTTGGTGCATGGTTGCTGCTGGTGGAAGCTTTTGATCCTGCAGATTTTGGAGCAGCGCCCTTATTGCTCTGCTGGAGAAGCAAGGGTCAGCATCAGATGTAATGTACACTGAGACCAGAAAGAAAAAGGAATACATGTGCTAAAAGGATATATCCTCGCCACAATCAACATGACTTCAATCAACCAGGCAGAGCATGTCTCACTGGGAATATCTAGTGGAAAATGCTATGATGGGTTACGCAGAATATCTAGTGAAAAATGCTATGATGGGTTACGCCATTCTGATAGTGTGAAGGAGGAAGCTAAAGCTGATGACCTTAATATGCCCTATAGAAGCTTTTATGAGGCAATGATACATTAACAACAATAACAACTACGCCTCAGAAGCAAACAAGTTGGAGTTCGCTATATGAATCCTCAATGACCATGTTTCTCCAATTAAACTTATCTCATGTGATAACTATATCAAATAAAAGTAAAAGTAAGAAAAATAAANATATAAATATTAAAAGTTTTCTATATTTTTATCAGCATATAAATCTATACTAAGACTAGAATACTCCTAGAAAAGCATCAGACCTAATAAACATAGTACTAACATGACTAAAACATAATTCTAACCAGTTGATATCAGCTTAAATAGATCTATACTTTCATTGTGTCCAATCTTTAGCTACTAAGCCTCCATGGATTCTAAGAAATTGTAGGTCTTTCAAAACAATCCCCATGTGATATTAGGTCCCCCTCGCCCCCCTCTAGCACAAACCATCCATAGGTATAAAATTGCAAAAAAATAAAAAAAACTAGTACAAACAACTTGATGTGCACTTGAAATTCGATACATACAGGATGGCTAGATTTCATGACTTTAGCTGCCAGATTTGGATTCTCCAATAGCGACTTGCTTTCTTGGATTACTCTGTGAGAGATAACAGGCTGCGAAGGTCCAAAGAAGGATCCAAAACTGCAGAGGCAGATAGAGACGGTAAGACTAAAACCATAAACCTCAAAATCAAAGTGTAAAATAAACTTCGCCTAAAATGATGCACCATTCCACCAGTACAAAGAGAAACACACACTTCTTTGTCCAACTACATCATCTTCCTCTAACACAAGCATTAAAAAAATTTAGAACAGGCTATTTCCGCTTAACTGATGCAGTAGTAGTGCATAGATTTATATGCGCGAGATCGAGTACATTGTTACAATCATCTGTTTATAGAATTATTGAAGTAACAATAAATAAATTTTGCGAAATTGATAACTTCAAAATCAAAGCAACACATGTAGTATCATATCAACATATTAGCGGCACTCACTTATCCCTGGATGAAGCATTCTTTTTAATTTCGCGAGAACCACCGCCTAGTTCTTTCTTCCTCTGCTTCCTGATATCCTCTTTTAACCGTTGCCTCAGCTCCAAGTACTCTAACAACTCCTGTGAAGGCTGTTGAGGCTCTTCATCCTCATATTCCTCTTCACCAGCCTCCTCCTCTTCTTGATCTTCACCTTCATCCTCGTACTCGTCCAAATAGTCATTATATTCCTGCACGAATGTAACTAAGTGGTCAAATGAAAGTGTGTCAATCAACTATGCATCGATCACAATCCACGGATCAATCAAAGAAGCCGCTACATGAATCCTTTTTATCCATTCTATCCAATTTAGGTCTATTTCATTCCAAAATTAAATAATTTCTTTCAAAACAAATTAAGGTTTTCCCAAAACTAGAGATTTTCCTTTTTTTTCAAATCTCACACTTATCCCTACAGGGTGATATAAAAGCAGCAGATAAAAAAAGGAAGCAGAAAAGGACAAATAAACTTACATCTCCTTCATATCCCCGCATAGCTGCTAGGATATGCTGACCTGATTCTGGATAGCTCAGAGAAGACCAAAAAGCATACTTCCTGAAATAAAAGAGAGAATGAAAGCTATGTACACTAAATATGAACAAGAAAGAAACCTAAAAATCTAAAATATTCAACCAGGAAAGTTAACAAAAAAAGTTTCACCAAATATAAAGCTTGATCCATATGGAACAATATTAAATGGACATCACCTTGAATCAATTAGGAGACAACAAATCAAATAAATGAAAGTGGTATTTGGTTTTCTAAAATTTTGCAAAAAGTTTTTCCAAAATCCTTCTTGTCTCAGTTCTTCAAGAGTTTACACGAAAAAATTAAAATCCTTCTCTAATAAGAGATTTGAGGGTGTTTTTCAAGCAAAGGTTTTTCTTCCATCACAAAACACTGATGTATCTTCAAAAGAACTACAACTATCCAAACATTTTGCACCAATTTTTTCAAAAGCAGTTTTTTGTTCTAGAAATTTTTTAAAATTAGCTCAAACGGCTCACAAAAATCAGATCTTGACACAAAAATCAGAAAAAACATGAGCCAATCTACATGAGAATTCTCCTTTCCACTTGTCCCTTCTTCAATGTATCGAGCCAAATCACAAGACACACCAACACTTACAAGATTTCTTAATCCCTATTCATAGAAAGGATAAAGAAAATAATCGAATTTGTGAAAAAAAAAAACCTAACTACATCAAAGTCAATCCTACAAATCCAAAAATAGAGACACCAAAACGAACAAGATTTCTTAATCCTTATTCATTAAAAAAAAATTAAAATTTTAAGAAAATAATCCAATCTGGTGAAAAATCAAACGCTAACCACATAAAGATCAACCCTACAAATCCATCCAAAAATAGAGACACCAAAACTTACAAGATTTCGTAATTCTTGTAATAAAAAATAAATTATTTAAGGAAATAATCGAATGAGTGGAAAAATCAAAAGCTAACCACATCAAGCTCAATCCTACAAATCCAAAAACAGAGACACCAAATCTTACAAGATTTCTTAATCCTTGTTCATAAAAAATAAAACTTTTAAGGAAATAATCGAATCGGTATGAGGAAAAAACCCTAACCACATCAAGCTCAATCCTACAAATCCAAAAATCATTCAAGGCAAAATTTAATCAGAAAAAAACAAAAAAAAAATCGAAAAAAAAGTAAAACTTACCTGTATCGATATACCGAATCGAATGCAAATCAAATCCGAAAAGGAGCGCTGATTCTTAGAGAGCGAAACGAATTGTTTCCAGATCTGAAGAATTCGACGATTGAGATCCGATTTCGTCGGTGAATTGGGGATTGTTGTTGTTGTTGGGGGAGAAAAAGGAAGATAAAGCTCGTAGGGCAAACGAGAGATGAGCCAGAAACAATAGAAGGCATAAGGAGTCAGGCTATCGTGCGCTGGTGGGTGTAAATACCCGAAAGCGGGCTCAATTTCGGACGAGCCCATAGTTGGACTTTCGGGGGAATTGGCCATAAGTTGTTTACAATTATATGCTCCTCACAACCATTTTTAGCCACTAAAATGCCTTTGTGCTTAATTAAAGTAATTTCTTTTTGGTATTCTAATTTAGGCATAATCAAGAATATCGCGCGATGGATAAAATTTTATTCTATCATTAATTAGATATCTTGAATTTTAATTCTAAGTATGACAAAATCATAACGTCAATCTATTCTCCCCTAGTAGACCTGACGTCATGCGAATTTTCAGTCTTGGCTTGCAGAATTTAGAAAGCGATAGCCTCTATTATATCAGACACACAAATCTGGTTTCATAACTAGCAAAAAGATAGCGAATAATGTGAAATTGGCTTATAAATTAGTTCAAGCCTATAACATCTGATGCAACAAGGGGCCTCAAACAAGGAAGACGGGAGATCCTGCGAGAATTTGATGAATTGAAGAAGAGGAGTTTTGGGTTAAAATTATCACTTAATCGTGACTCAGACTCAGATTACATTCTTGTGTTATGAACAAAAAATATCCTTTTACTATCTAAACTATTACAAGAATCATCCTTCTGTTAATTCTTGTTAAAAACTAATATTGTAGTTGAAACATGTGCCAAAAACGTGATTTTCTCTCTCACCTCTTCGAATTCTCTCGATTTTGTCCCTCTCAAATTTCAAAAATATGATCATCTTCCATATTCGATGAATTCATGGAAAGAAACTTCTAAATTTTCTGATTCAGAAAATAATCAAGAAAAAGATAAAAAAAATTCCTCAACAAGAAATGAAGGTAGGCTATACACAAACATGGTAAAAGAATCAATAGCCATTGAAAATTCTGATTTTTCTGATTTGATAGCATGTTTGCAATTTGCTATTTCTCAAACTAAATATCTTCTTCATTCTTAAAAACACTATATATTGTGGATTGAAGCATAAGAAACACTAGAAAGGATATTGGTTTGAAGTTTAAGTGATCGATCATTCACACGCAACTATGGTATTATCGATATTCAAGTCCTTTTTAAGAATTTGTTAATATAATTTACCATGACCGTCACATTAATTTATACGTATTATTGCTATTGAAAAGTTCTATTCAGATTTTTATTTGATATAAGGTTATACTATTTTGATATTCATTATATGTTATATATATGTGTGTGTGTGTATGTATGTATGTATAAGTAATAGTTTTACATTTTTAATATTAGGTGCAGATTCTATCTCTGAGACATCACTTTTCACAACACAGCTTATCATGGTGCATCATTTGTGAGTAGTCCGACAAGAGGCTACTTAGGAGAAAAAGTTGAATGTTATAACTATGTAAACAGAAAAATATTAATCTATCAGATTTTAAGAATATGACAGAGCCATGTGATTATGACAAGAAATTTGTGGTGTTTGACACAATTATGGTTTAACCCCTTATAAGATTTGGTTAGTCTGGAGTAATATTGAAGCCACTAATATTGTTACCTGGAGTAATATTGAAGCCACTAATATTGTTACCTGGATTCCAAATTATAGAGTGGTTGAGATATATTTTGAACATTTGAATTTCTATCATGATGATAATCAATGTAGCGAGGGTTTATGTCACGACCCTAGTCTATACCCTGGATGAGACACGATACTTGGAGTCACAAGTAACCCCAAGTCAACCCATGATCTATCATAACACTGGCATTCTAAGTAAAAACATAGCGGAAGCTTTATAATAATAAAACCATTCATGAAGAAAAACTAAATCATAATGTTTTAAACAATTGAAACAAAACTAAAAATCTGAATTTATGTCTGTGTTTGAAAGCCATCTATCTGATGAGCTGCTGGGACAAGCCCCCATCTAACTCTAAGTTTAACTGAAAGAAAAACAACTGAAGAATAATAATCGTCATCCTCGAAAGATGAGGACTCACCACTGGTGCAATTGAAAACTCCTGGATGTGCTCTGCTAACGGGGATGAGACTGAGAACCTACAGCTGTATCATAAAACGATACAACATAAAAGGTATGCGTCAGTACTTTGAATGTACTGAGTAAGTAGGAGAAACCATAACACGAAAAATAAAATAACTAAACTGTAAAGACATGCAATGACCAACTGAAATGATGAAACTGAATAAACTGTAATATACTGAGATGGTCAAAATGACCCTGTCTAATGGTCAAAGACATGCCCTAAATCTGAGATGCTGAATCTGAATTAACTGTACTGAACTGGGTAAGATGAGACTGTTCTGAACTGACTAGTGGGAGAGTCTATAACCGACATATAACCACGTGAGCTAGACGTGGAGTCTGATATATACATCCCATCGGTAGGACCTAATATAATATACCTTACCAGGATATAGAGGCATGAACTGGGTGATCACAAGTCTTGGTCCATGACGCTAATTAAATATAACCTACATTGGCAACGCAGTTCTGGGAACCTGGGTGCGCTGGAACCCCGGTATGCTCGGTGCTAAGTCCTACTCCCATTGAATAGTCCTAGACTGACTACTAAGCTGATAACTCAAAATTGGAGCCCAAGATAAGTCAGAAGGAAGTACCTTGAGTGTCTTATCGGACCAAATTCTATAACTGGTATTCTAAGACTAGTCAGAGCTGCTTATCTGGAAGTATTATAACCGTCTAAAGAACAAACCTGTAATCTAAAACTGGGGGTCCTAAGGCTGGTCAGAGCTGCTTATCTGAAAATGTCATAACCGCCTAAAGAACCACTAAAATTTGATACTGAGTCTAATACTGATGACTGGGAGACATCTCTGACACCTCAAGAAATAACTGTAGTCAAACTGATCAGCTGACATTTCTGGACAACACTGAGTCTAATAATCTGACTGAGACTGGACATGTGAATATCTGACTAAAATTTTCACATACACTAATAATATGGGGATCTCAAATCTGTTAGAATCAAGCTACAAAGAAACTAGTCTGACACGCAAGATTCTAAGTTCTATTGTACTGAGAACTAGGGTTAAATCATTCCACAAGATACAATTCTCATAAATGTCTAGAAATAGGGAAAAATAAGCAGTTAAAAATCATGAGAAATACTCTACTTGAAATCTCAAAGAAATTAGTCTGACAAGTTTCTACATTTCGAATCCAGAGGGCTGAATTGATAGAGAAAATTAGAAAAGATTTTTGTGGATACAAGGGAAGAACTATTCCCTTGTTGAATTCCCACATACCCAGCTAAGAATTCCCTGAAGAAGAAGGCTTGAATTTCTACACTGATGAGGACCCTAGTTCTTGCTTGAGAGGAAGATTTTGAGCTTCTACTATCAATATTCTAAGAGTTTACATGGGGAATGAGGGGGAAAGTCATTCAATCCCTCTAATATCTCTGAAATAATATGTTACACCCCATAAATATTAACAATTAGTAAGCGTATGCGTGGACTTGTGACGAGTAAAAAGAGCTTGACGCGTGTGGAAAAAGCCTTGAAAGCAGGATCGGGTGAGGCTAGGCCGCAAGGGGCCAGCACGACGCGCCAGCCGGCAGTGCAGTGCGCCAGGCATAGGGGCGCGATAGGAGGCGCGACGTGGGGCTGCCTTGGTTCTTTGGGCGGCACGGGGTGCCTCCCCCGCCACCGCCCTAAATATATATATAAATACTTCCCTCTCATTTGAATCATTTCACAAATGATGTTCACGGCCAAGGACTAAGGGAACACGCAAATTTCAATCGTTTCTTGTCCGATTACGCTACCAAATGCCGTCCAATCTCAAATTAACTTCGGATAACGAGTCCTAGGCCTACGAAAAGCATTACTACAGAGTTATTTCTCGAAAATTCTCTCGGCAAATTGGAACTCCGTTGAGTAAAAGTTGTCAGAATTACTTCAAATTGGATTATAAACCATAGGTAAGTATTTCTCGAGAAATTATAAGTTTTTGACCGAATGAAACGGAATTGAAGTTATAGTTAAGTCTTTTGAAAAGATATTGTTGTTGGTCGTTGTTGTTGTTGAAAATAATTGTATTCTTTCAGAATAAAGGCGGCAACTAAATGAAATTACTGGGTTCAGGTGAAAAAGTTGCATAAACAAACGAAAATTGGCATTCGAGGTATGTTAAGGCTTATTCCTTCGGCAAATTATTCTCGTCGTATAGTGATACGACCTATGTTTCAATCGTAGATAATGATCTTATATGTTGTAATTAGCTGTTGCTAGTATATGAGGATCAAACATGTTGTGATTAGCTGTTATCAATAGATTACGATTACATATGTTGTGGTTAGTTGCTAGAAAACGCATAAAAAATATATCGCAGTATCCCTTGTCGGGAAAGAACGTGTTAAGGGCGACATATGCTAGAAGCATCGTAGGAACTTCTCTGTTCTTCAGTCCATTGTGTTAGTAGATTTGGATGCTCTATTGTCAGGCCTAGACTTTAGAAGCTCGTGGATAGTTATTGAGCCTGAATTAGTAAGTTGAATAACATAGGTGCAGTTAGGCGATATAACTACTAGTTTGGCGCCTGTATTGTCAGTGAAGCACGCCTAGAGGCCTTTGGCGTACCCTCACACCCTAGAGCCAGAAGTTTAGGTAGGATGGCCATACTTTAGAGTCAGCAACACTAAGGTTGTCTAGTGAACTGAGTGACAGCCTGCCATCTAATTAGCTACTACCAGTGATTGTCAGTTCCAGTTGCCTTAGTATTCATCATACAGGTCGCTCAGGAAGCCATACCAGTCGTTCAGGTCAGATAGACCTGTGTGTATCTTAAGGAAGGGGACCTTATTAGCAGTTAGAGGCGGGGCCAACGCCCCAGCCTGCTCCTATAAGATGCTCAGGTACAGGTTGCCGTGAATGACTAAGTCCATGTAAACTTACCTACAAGGTTAGGAATCGTCCAGAAGAGTCATATAAGATTTGAGCAGACCAAGTTAAGGTCTAGAGGGCTACAACCATGTTAGCACAGTATTACCCTCCGGCTAAGAATTTCAATAGACTACCTGTTGAGCATTAGGGGCCAACCGCTCAAAAGCATGTTCGGTCAGTAGCAGCCCTACAGTCGTTCTAAGTAAAGAAACTAAGTAATTGGTCGTCTGCGATCCTACAATTGCTTATGAGTTATAGTTGTCCGAGTAGGATCTTCAGAGTATTGTCCGGCAACTCCAGACCCCACCCTATCCAGTCTAGACCATTAGAGATTATGATCACTATCAGGATCCTCTGATCAGATACAGGTACATGGGGTGTGCCTGCTAGCAGCTATACAAATTATTTTAGGGGCGAGCAGCGGTCGCGTTAGGCCCAGAAGGCAAGATACGCCTTTTGAGTGGCTACATTGAGACTTCAGTATAACACATCGGTTGGGGTTGCCCTCACCTAAGAGCCTTCCGTGACCACTCTAGGGTTACTAACTATGTTGTTGTCCGCCATGGGCTAGATGACGTTGCTCCAAGGAGCGATATGCCGTCCCAAGGAAAGATGCAGAGGCCCAAGGGCCATATTATAGTCCATTCCATGGCTGGACTAATATCTTTATATCGTATCGGCATAACACCCTCGTCGAGCCTGGTGCCCAAGGTGCAGTTATCAGGAGTCCATCGGACTCAGACA
Organism: Datura stramonium; assembly: GCA_018107945.1. Taxonomy (NCBI): domain Eukaryota; kingdom Viridiplantae; phylum Streptophyta; class Magnoliopsida; order Solanales; family Solanaceae; genus Datura; species Datura stramonium. Next base: position 164,392 of record JACEIK010001213.1, read on the forward strand.
CAACTACAGATCAGGAGTAGAGTGGGTTCAGTTGCAGATCCAGGGGACTGGTAAGTTGGCTATAGCACCAGTAGAGTCATAGAAACCTGGTTAGGAGTATATAGATAGAAGTGTGCTCGCTAGGGCTTATGGGGGCTCGAGCGGGTTGTTCTGTGTTGATTGTACCTTCCAGGATTATGGGGGCCAGGTTAGGTTCTTGTTTGCATTCTTTTTTGCTAGCTATAGCTTATGAATATATGATTGTACAGTCTTAGCTCATATACGTGTAGTGTTTTACTAGATACAGGTTATGAATAAGCAAACTTCTAGGTTAATTTATGCCCCTTCCTTCTACTTACTTTCAATGTTTAACAGCTTTCATTCAGCTTATTTACTGCCTTATATATTCGGTACATATTATACTAATACCCAACTATGGGACGCCATATTACTTGCCTGCAGGTTTAGACAGACAGGTTGTGAGGTCTCCAAGGAGCCATTCAAAGTTAGTATATTGGTCAGCTCCTTTTATTCGGAGTTGCCAGGTTATAGAAGGTTACCATATTTTATTTGTATAGTATTTGGGTAGGCGGGGGCCCTGTCCCGACCACTATTTATATTCTTAGAGGCTTGCAGACTACAGTGGTTAGTTAGTTGGTTGTTATTGGCCATGTGGGGCCTATGCATGTCTTATTTTATGTGTTGGCTGTGTGGGGCCCAGTGTAGCTACCTGCTTTTATTTTTTCTATAACTAGACAGTATGGTGGTCTTGTCGGCCCGCATGGGATCCCTTCATTACCTTGTTGTTGGTTATTTGGTTTCTTTTACAGGTGGCCTTATCGGCCTGAGGCTGTGGTTACAGTCGAAGTATAGTAGTTTGTTTTCTTGATTTTGAGTCATGGATAGGCACCAGAGATGCCTATGCCCAGCCAGGTCATCCCTGATTCCAGTATGGACGTTAGGTGTCATTCATGCCTCCTAAGGTGGGGCATGACATAATACTTAAAATGATGTAGTGTAGGAACTAAATAGGTGGAAAATTATAAAAATATTCCTGGAATAAAAATTTGGAAATTGATCAACAAGGACCCAATGGGTCACTCAACGAGTCGTTGGTTGTGACCACGAATCATTGGGACCTATCATTGG
>JACEIK010001213.1:172644-183822 GCA_018107945.1 Datura stramonium
CAAAGGTGTAGGAGCTGAAATAGATTATGAGAACACTTTGTAGACTTGAAAAAAATTCAAAGGTCCTAGTTGAAATTGTTGTAACTACTAAGTATACTACTTAAGTATTTAATTAACTTTTTAAATGGGAGATCTGACAATCCCAGTTCGTTGGCTGGAGGTAATTAATAGAAAACAGAAATAGGAGAACAAGGTTAAGTCTTGTAACTTCTAACAATTCCTAATTGTTCTAGGAATTGTGAACTAGTCAAAGTATTCCATGTTTATACGCCCTCCGTCTTATTTTAGTTGTTAATTTAATTTTTTTTCACGCCCATAAAAAATATATACTCCCATCCATCAAATTTTAATTTTTTTCACGCGCATAAAAAAAACAAATAATATAACATATTTAAAAAAGTACCTTGATGGTAATTACTAAAGTGTATTTATTGTTTCCTTGAAGACTGTACATTCTTCTTTAACGTTAGTTAAGGGATTATTTGGTAGCTGAGTGGAGTCACGCAGATGTCAATAATATAAAGATTAGTTATTAGGAAATTTATATATTTCTACGTGGTTCAGATCCATACAAGTTGGATCACGTACCTGAACTGTCTGACACTCTTATCTCATATTTAGTTTTATGTCATGTCATTGAGGGCGATGATTACCCATCCTTACACTATATGAGATGGCATCTCTATCATTGCTGCTTTGGAGAGCATCCCCAGGTTCTTTGCTCTTGTCATATCGGAATGCTGCTCTGGATCTGTCGATGATGCTACGTGTCCTCAATCCCATTTACTCCCGTACAGTATGTGTTTTTTAATTGCAAAGCAAATACTGTATGAATTTTATATATGAATAATTGTCTCCTAGCCAACTACCAAACATAGTATCACTTAAGCAAAATTTAGTACCTGCACGACTCATCTCCAAATCAGCTTACAGATCATTTGGTAGCTGGTTAGAGTCATACATGTATTATTATATAGAAATTAGTTGTGAGAAAATCTATGCATTATATTATTTCATGTAGAAATTAGTTATTCCATCTTTATCCTATATAAAATATTAAGTAGTACATAGATTTTCTAAACTTATATATGTATTAGTTATGCAGGTTTCTAAATTATAAGTCAAGTATTTTATTGATTTTATACGTGAATAACTTATCACCTAACCAACTATCAAACATGATTATTCTCTATCAAACATGATTATTCTTATGCATGACTTAGTATCTACATAATTCATCTCCAAATTAGCTACCAAACGACCATTAAGGATACAACTAAAAATAATTATTAATTTTAATCTTAAATTTGTAATAGTTATAGTTATTTTGAGCGAAATATAATTATTACTTTGTAAGTAAAGAAGCAACTTTTTTTACAGTATCAATTTAAGTCGACTTGTAACAATAAATATATAAGTACATGCTTATGCAAACTTGATCTGACAATTTGAGATAAAGTAAAAATTAATATGTTAAACAACACTATTGATATATATTATGACTTAAATTCTTCGAAGAACAGATAGATGTACCAAAGCCTTTAACATTCATAAAGTCAAGTTTCATTTTTGAGCTAGTTTAAGGATAAATACCGTGATTAGAGCCAAGGTTGTTCCCTTAAACTATGAATACGTAGATTACAAGTTTCTAAATAAATTAATAAGTACGCCGAAGTGTGTGACTAATTAATTTAGATATTTAAGTTGTTAAAAGGAACACATTTATTTCTTTATATTTCGTCTACAATAAAAATTTTGGATCCATAAATAAGCTTAGAATCAGTTTACTCTTTCTTAGAATCCTAATAATGTCTAGGCATCTTTTTAGCTAGAATTTTATAAGTTTGATCATAAATTTAGTTGAAACTTAAAAAAGAAAAAGGAATTTTTAAAGTTCTCTTGGAAAATAGTTTTTGAAATTTGATTTGTGTTTGAACATGCATTTACTTTGACATTTTTATTAAGTTTTATGAGTGGAAGTGAAATTTCACGAAGGAGTTGGTTTGAGCCAATTTTTTTGAAACTTTAACTAGTTAAATTTCATGAACAAACAATGTTTTTAATTTTTTTTTTTTAAATCTACTTTCAAAATCTATGGCCAAGCAGGAACTTAATTATAATTTGAAAATTAAAAGAAAAAAAAAGTTAAAAGTCAATATATAGGGATAATATGCTTGAATTAGGAATTAGTAGGCCTTTGTTGCTCGAGTAACTAGATTAAGAATTATTCGGGTTTTACCTTTAAGCATGCCTAGTCATTTCATTTTGGCATTTTCCACAAAGTTTTGTAAAAAGGTGTAATAGCATATATTCCTATGGAAATCTTTATAGTATTATATTAGTTGTTTGCTCATATATTATTTACTAAAATAAAATCCTATATTATCATGGTTTGAAAATATATAGCACCATATGGGCCAATGGACTGAAAAACTGGAGTAGGATCAGAGTTGCATCATCAGTGTGACGAAAGTTTTGATTATGGGCCTGATGTGTGAGCAATTTTGCCCTGATGCATGCTTAGTGGCGATATCCAAATGATCAGATTTTCTTTTCCAACAGTGGACATCACATTAGTTTTGAATGTGCGGGTAGAATTGAATGTCATTTGATTTTGTATTTTATTTATTGAAAATAAATTTTTTATTTTTTTAAGATAGAGATAATCTGCGTACGTAATTATACACTATTTGTTCATACTTTACTTGTAAAATTTCACTAAATATGATGTTATTGTTATTATTTACCGACATGAAATTCTAAATTCACATTTCAACAATATGGATAAATGAAAAACCAATCAAGTGAGGCTTCAAGTAGACAAGCTAAGTTCATTTTTATATTTTGCTTTGTATTTGGTGCCGGTGCATTTTTTAAATTTTCCTTAAACCAAGCGTTGGGATGGAAAATGTTCTTTGTACGAAGTACCTAGTGTAAGACGGATGCATTTTTCCAAAAAGACAGTGCTTTTCAAATTAAATAAAGAATTAATTTAGAAGAAAAATATTTTTTATAAAAATAAGTAAATTATTTATTTTTTAATATTTAATATGTAAGTAAAGTATTATCTCAATAATATTTATACGTTATCTTAGGAAAAAACTATAAAGGTGAGATGGAATGGGAAATGAGAGTTCTGGTGTGGTGGAGTAGGATGGACAAAGGGTGGGAGATGGGAGGTGGGGATAGTCAAGAGGTGGGGGTTAGAACATTGAGGGGATAGGATGAAGAATGACACTTGTCAAATTTACTTATTTTTAATTTTTGTTAAATGCGTTATTTTTTTATTTTTAAAAGATTTGTGCCTTCTACCTCCACGCGGCATTATTCCGTCAGGCTTTCGCTCATTGCGGAAAATTTCTCACTGCTGTCTCTCGTAGGAGTCTGAGCCGTGTCTCAGTCTCAGTGTGGCTGATCATCCTCTCAGACCAGCTACTGATTATCGCCTTGGCAAGCTATTGCCTCACCAACTAGCTAATCAGACGCGAGCCCCTCCTCGGACGGATTCCTGTTTAGAGAAAATATTTTTTTAAAACATTTTGATCAATCAAATATAATTTTTTTTATAGTATTACGTTTTTATTTTTGACGAATTACAACAGTAATTGCGGAAATTGTCATGTTCGAAAGTTTTTAGTTTTCCTTTTCCCCTTTCATATAAAATTACTAATTACTACTTACTGAGTAAATTAGCTATTTCTTCGACGACATTTTAATGATGTTAATTATTTAAAATTACAAAATGTTATGGTTTGTTATATTTTTATGTGTTTTAAATATGTAAATTTATTTACATAATTAATGACATCTAATTTAGTACATGTTGAATTTTCGCATTTTAAACGTCATCTTTTGAATTTGTTTTTTTTTTTAAACAAGAAATATTATTTTGGATCGAGTTAAGATATTGTTATATTGAAAAAAACTTTTTCATCTCATAACGTAGAAATAAATTCTGCACACATTCTATTTTTTTTTTTAAATTTCAATTATAAAATTACACAACAAAATATGTAATTGAGTCGTTGAGTTAAAGATAATTTTAAGTGGTCCTCACTGAAATGGTGTTTTCTTACGGTGTTCAACTGGCATAGTATACAAGTTACTTCAATCGTTCATGACCACAAAATATTTAGTACAAAATGGAATCGATCAGTTGTTATTGGAGAATAGCAATAGAAAGTTCAAAGCCAAGGAAAATAAGAAAAATCAGAAATGAGAGGTCAGCATCAGTAATCAGTACACGTGTTGTGGTTTTATTCGTCTACCTGATAAATATTTAAAAATGAAAATGAAATATCCGTAAAAAAATTGGATAAGCCCTCAAATCCAAGCCTCACCCTCCATTTTCCCTTTCCTCCAATTTTCCACAGAAAATTTGAAATGGAAAATTACTCTATTCTCTAAAGCAACGCACTGTATTGGATTCTCTTCTTCTTCGTCTTCGTCTTCTTCACCTTTGGCTATAGAAATGGCGGCGGTTACTTCAGTATCTTTCTCGGCGATTGCTCAATCAGCGGAAAGGAAATCCGCAGTTTCTTCGTCTCGTTCTATTGATACATTTAGGTTCCGTTCCAACTTCTCCTTTGATTCCGTCAATGTTCGATCTTCCTATTCCAGCTCTCGCTTTGTCGTTCATTGCATGTCCAGTTCAGCCGCAGGCAAGTTCTCCGTTATGTCACGATTCATTGCTTCGAATTGGAAATTACAGTAGCTTTTTTTTTTTTCCATCTAATTATCTGTTTTAGTTTAACTACTTAGCAATTGCCCATAGCTAATTGCATGATTGTGCGGAGGTGTATGTATAATGTTACAATTGCTTAACTAATTTCTCTCTAATACGACTACGTTTAGTCTTTATCTTTCAGCTTTTGATATGAAATGCATAATGGTGAATTTGGATTTAGATATAGTGAAATGCCGTTGTTATCTTGTTGGAATTACTTACATTTGATTTCAAGTATTAAGAATATTTTACCGTTATATACTCGCTACATTCTGCTCATACAACACTAGGTGGACCTTTGGACATAAAAGTTGTGAAAATTTGAAAAGAGGTAATATTTGTTTTCAAGTTGAAAATGGTATTTGAAAATTGGAGCTGTGTTTGGACATTAATACGAATTGGAATTGTTTTTGAATTTTTGTGAGAGTGATTTGGAGTGAAAATAACTTTTTGGAGTTTTCTGAATTCCGGAAAATTCCAGAAAGTTCAAGCTGAATTTCGTAAAATTGTAACAATTTCATGTACAAACAGTTCTTCAGAATAAAATTCTGAAAAAAGTGAAAATCATCTATGGCCGAACGGGCACTGGATGTTCCAAAGTGTTTTACACTATTCCATTTCTATACAACCTTTAGAACTTTCACAAATTCAAATTCATTAAACTCTTCCCATTATAAACTTTGGTGTGACATTTTCTGATTAAATGAAGTTCTTAACCATTAATTTAATATTTGGTAGCTCCTTAATTAGCTAACGAGATGATTTAATATACCTTTTGTAATGAAATGTAAATAAAATGACCTTACTTTTTCTAAAAGAATTGTCAAAAATATATATTCTAGTCAAATTAACATATTGGACTTCATGTTCATACAAATAACATTGTATAAAATGGATAAGAAGGAGTACTATTTCTTGCTAATGAAGATTGAATGAACTCGTCAAAGGAAAAAACATGTAATATTGAACTAACAGAGAAAATGAAGCCTTCTGTGGTTTAGTATTTCTGTCTGCATTCATGCAACTATCCGCATTTTCTGTATTTACATTTTCTGTAGTCTAATTTCTTTCTGGTTACTTATTCTGTTCCATCTTAGCGATTTTTCAAGTGTTTATTTATGAGGTAATGATGCAGCTTGTTGTATTGAATTGTTTCCAGATTTACCAACTGTTGCTGACACTAAAATGAATTTCTTGACCGCTTACAAGCGTCCAATTCCAACTGTCTACAACACAGTGTTACAAGAGCTAATCGTGCAACAACATTTGGTAAGGTACAAGAAATCCTACCAATATGACCCCGTGTTTGCACTAGGTTTTGTTACTGTGTATGATCAACTTATGGAGGGCTACCCAAGTGAAGAGGATCGTGATGCCATCTTCAAAGCATATATAGAGGCACTAAAGGAGGATCCTGAGCAATACAGGCATGTTTAATCCATCACTTGCCACTTTTTGTTGGTTTCTACTCCTTTTTTGTTTGAAGTGCAAACAAATAATTTTTTATGAGTGATGGGCTGCTAGCATTGAGCCTTCCAGTAAGGTAGTTGTAGATAAAATATATGTTTAATTATCATTAAGAGTTTCTTGGAGGGTGGAACCAAAACCCAAGATGAATAGGCTTAGCCGTATTATGGAGCTTGAGAAATGCAGGTGTATGATTTCCCAATGAATGGAAGTGCTATTCAGAACAGTGAATTAGCTGTAGAATCCTTGATCAACTTTCATTTACTAAGATGTCACTACTGTTATCTTAATCTAACAGTATTTTCCTGGCCTGATGAAGAGGAACCCATGAATGAATTGAATAAAGTAGCCCCATTCTGAAGTGTATATGTCTATTGAAAGTTTTTTAACCAAGAGATTACATGGGCTGAGATTGATCAAGCCAAATTATATATTTCTCACATTTTTCCACTTGTAGAGTGTCATGACCTATTTTAGAGCCATGAATGGCACCCGGTAGGCTCTGACCTTGCTAACATAACCCATGCCTCTCAAGATAAAAACTCAACTTATAGATCCGGTTTCATAGCCAAACTTCATACATGCTTAGCAAAACCCAAATATAGTGCAACTATATCTCAAATTCTCAACCTAGTATTCAAAATTCTCAATCACGAGTCACCCACATGCAAGAATGGGAAATTAGATTTAAGAAAAGAGCTGAAGCATAAGTATATCTTTATGCACTAGATAGAAATCCAGAGAGAGCCTCTCATCTTTCTCGAGCGTCAGTCTTTATCTTTATTTTGTTAAGAGAATATAAATATTGTTCTAGAGTTTGCTCCATGTACTCCATCAAAAGGTTAGGTCTGTGACCTAGAAACAGGCGTCTTCTATTTCACTAAAGAAGCCTTATCTAGTGTAATGCAATCTTTGCCTTTGGAATGGAGAAGATGTTTAATTGTAAGAGGTAAATGTTTAAGACTTTAACCATGTGGCCTAGGAATTGAAGCAGATTATATGTCTCTAACGCCTTGAAGAGACAACCAAAGCAATATAATGCCAGGAACAGAAAAAATCCAAGGACCACAATCTTAATGACCAGAGGTTAAGGCGTTAATTTTCCATTCCAAATAGAGACTATCTGATTTTATAATATTAAAGTGTGCCACAAAAGTTCGAGCTTTAGATTTATTTGTTAAAAAGGCAGATGGTAATTTGAGGTGGCTATGTTATGCTCAAATGAACCAACCAAGAAAATGCCGAAACTATGCTTCATTTACTTTGAAACTTAAGAATATGGGAAGATTTTCATTTTTCTTTTAGATTTTTCCTGTGCATTACCTTTTAAATATCATGACCATCCAATGTAAGAAGGTTATAACTTTTTGTGGATGTTCTTCTTTTTTTTATTTTTTAATTTTTTTTAAGGTTAGAAATTTTTTGTGGATGTTCTGTTTCTTTTTCTCTTTTTTTTTTTTTGAGTAGTAAATGAAATGAGCAAAAATGGATATTGATGATTCATATAGCCGAGTGTCAATAGTTTGACGTTGAGGCACAGATGTTCTTGATGTTATTGTTGTAGTTGTTATAATCTTTTGTCTAACATTGAGTAGATTTATCAAGCATGTACTTGCGCTAAAACCTTTTATTATGATGTATGCTCATGAATGTTTTCCTTTCAAGAGATTCTAACTTTCCCAGTACTTTTGTAGAGCTGATGCTCAGAAATTAGAAGAATGGGCTCGTGCTCAAAATGCCAATTCGCTAGTTGACTTTTCATCCAAAGATGGAGAAATTGAAAACATTTTCAAAGATATTGCACAGCGAGCTGGAACCAAGGACGGTTTCTGCTACAGTCGATTATTTGCAGTTGGTCTCTTTCGCCTACTTGAGTTGGCAAATGTAACTGATCCGACCATCTTAGAAAAGGTATATATCATAACATTCTTCATAATATATTTGTATTTACAAGAACTTCTTGCTGCTTGTTTATGTTAACTTGGATTACTTAAATAATCTAGAAACACCATAAGCACTGTGGTTTGTGTAAACCTGTAACACTCTGGAAATAGTTATGATAAACGCGAAAGGAATTTAGTGTCAGAAGGTTACACATGATCAGGAGTTGTAAGCCTATAGTCGGGTGAGAAACTTATAGTTTCAATTTGCCCCTTTGCATAGCTAATTACTGGGTGCATTGAAACAAAAAAAAAAACTAAAAGTTGTTTCAATTTTCCCCTTTGCGTAGCTAATTACTGGGTGCATGAAACAAAAGAAAAACTAATAAAACAAAAACAAAAACATATAAGTTTTCAAGTATTCATCTCGGATAGAACTATAAAAATTGGGAATCCTGGTTCAAGTCATAACACTGATGACACATATTTTCTCTTAGAGCTTCTCAAGAGTTGGACTAGATCTAGTTTCTGTTCTTGTCTTTGCACTCATATTTGGGTACTAGCCGCTATACTTTATTACTGCCAGATTTAGAAAGCCTATGGTATCATTCTGGCTGATATCAAACAGACAAAGTGAATGATTGAAATTCATTCAGAGAATAAGAGAGCAATTTCAGAAAGAAGGGCCATTTCCCGTCTTGGCTACACCACCTACATTTCCTAGAATTAGACGTGATCAGGCCGTTGATTTAGTGATTTTCGCTTATTTTTCTGACATCCGGTGACCAATTCCCTGCACTGCTTTACTCTGAAGAAGATTCACACTCCTCTTTCCTTCTCATGAGTCTTAATATTGATATTAATGTTTGTTAGTAGCAAAAGGATCAGCAGAGATATTCTTTCATTACTATTTGTTCAGGTAATCCCCAGCCATTAGCAATAGCATTTCCTGATAGGACCATTTGCTGCTAGAGCCTCCAAATTCTAGTCATCTATTTGCTCTCTTCTGTGGAAGTTCAGCGACAAGCTTCTTTTTTCTTTGCATGAAGTCTAAAGTCAAGTTCCACTGTTTTGATGCCAAGAAAGTGCACCATAGAACACTCTGGTCTTCTTGAGTTTCTCTTGTTCAAAGTTAAGTTTCTTAAAAGAGCAGAAGACTTGCTTTCAGCATGTAAGATCACTTAAAATTTGAGGTTTAGCTTAATATAGTTGGTTATGGATTGGGCAATTTGGCATGAATACTTTGGTGATGAACTAAATTGATTTTAAAGGGACTATACAGAAAGGCGTTGAAGCTGGACCGAGATCTCAGAATTGCAATTTAGATTGGAGGGAGTTGACTTGCTTATTTTGGTTTATGATGAAAGGGAATTCACTTACTTTTGACACATTTTAACTGATTCACATTTTGTGGCCGTTTGGCATGAATATTTTGTACTTTTTTCTAGAGTTGAATTCCGGAAATCATGTTTGGCCTTAAAACTCAGAAAATTCCCCGAATTCAACTCGAAAAGCACCAAAAAGTTGTTTCCACTTTTTTCACTCCAAATCACTCGAAAATTCAAACACAACTCCAATTTTCAAATACCATTTGTCACTTTGAAAACAAACTATTCTTTCATGGCCAAATGGTGGGCCCTTATATTACTTTTGGTTATCTTGCCCATTGTTACTGTTTCTCGTTCTTCTTGACCTATTCTTTTTTGTGAAAAAAAATGAGCATCCATGAGTGCTAGATCACACTAGAATTGGATGTGAAGCAATAGATCCTTAAGAAAAAAGTGTTTAGAATCTTACATGGTTGTTTTACAATATAAGGTAAAAGTCGGACCTGTGTATTGTATGGACTAAAACTACAATTAACTGTCAGGACTATACAAATTTAACTTGAAAGAGCATTGAATCTTTATTCCATAAAACATGGTTATGAGGGGAAGTGTTAATTCTGAAGTCAAAGGTATCGGTCAGGAAATCTGTGAGAAAGAGAATTGATGGCACTCATCCTAGAATAAGGAAAAGCTCATGGATTAATGGCCAAAACTGTAAAATAGGAACTCTTTGTGTTATTGTCTGTGCAAGTTTCTTGAATGGATTTACCCTGTCCATCATATCCCTGTAAGTGTACCAGAAATATCAGGAGTTCTACTATCTCGTTCTGTCACTATAAATCATCGATCTGCTAGCATTCCTTGATTGCACTGGAACCAACAAATGTGTGATTGCTAAATGATGATCTTCACAAACAGTTACATCCATCACAAAAGAGGGGAAAAAGGGAACAAAAAAAAGTTCAAATCATTTTTCTCATATACAACATTATACTCCATTAAGATGAAAATTCAATGTCTCTCTGAACGAAAAGCAAGCAAATTCCTTAATAGTGCCCGTAGTCTAGGCTTCTTCCCATGAGACTTATTTTGTCTCTCAACCTGCACAAGAAAGTAAAAGGTTTCTGTTAACCCTCTATGTATAAAGAGAATTAAATTGCCCTGTACTTTGTTATTATAATACAACCGTTCTTTTGTCTTTCTTGAACATTCTGTACGACAAGAAGGGTAATATGAAGACTCTCCTTTAGTTATAGTTCCTTTTTGTTCTCTTCTTATGAGGTCTTTGGTGGTTAGGGTAGTTTACAAGAGATTCATGCTAGCAAAAAGAACAAAACAATTTAAACTTAAGACAATCTTGAGTTTACTTGCCAGAAAAAATGTCACTTGTTTGGATAATTGGATTGATAAAATCTCAGTGGTCTCAGAGTAACTAGTGTAGCAGGTTTCCTCGATGTGTTCATGTATAGGTGAAAACCCCCATGTTTATGCTCATGTAAATTCCAATACACTTAGATGAGAATATCATTGTTGACTTGTGGAATTGGCATGACAGCTTTGTGCTGCACTCAATGTAAATAAGAAAAGTGTGGACCGGGACCTTGACGTTTATCGCAATTTGCTCTCCAAGCTGGTTCAGGCTAAAGAGCTGTTGAAGGAATACGTGGAAAGGTTAGAGTTCTTTCTCTTTCTTGGTTCAACACTCTTCGGTATCCTTTCTCTCAACTGTTTTCTAAAAACTATTCAGCTGCTTTTTTCTCCTATTCTCTTTTTTTTC
>JACEIK010001213.1:183883-194635 GCA_018107945.1 Datura stramonium
TCTCTCCATCTTTACATTCTTCACATGTATTTTGGCATAGTCCAAATATAGTCGATCAACATCAAGACCTTGTCTGGTGAAAATACTTTTACCATTTTATCTCAATTTTATAATGTGTGTTGTTTAGGGAGAAGAAAAAGAGAGGCGAAAGGGAAACTCAAAAGGCCAATGAGACTGTGACAAAATGCTTGGGAGACTACCAATATGCTGGGAGGTAAGGCAAAGATCATTCTGTCCTCCTGCCTGGACCTCATTGACTTGTTCCACTAACGGAACAGTCCATGTATAATAGAGCTCAGTCTCCAAAGCTCAGGCAAGTTATAGTAGAAGATCAAAGTTGCGTTGAATGTTTTGTTATTACAGTAATTGAGATGTATCGCGATGTTCATTATTTTCTGGTTAAACAGAATAGCTTTATTGTTGCTACTATCTCTAAATTATTTGTAGATAAGGCCTCTCTATGTAGTGAGAAAAATCAAAGATTTACTCAGCAGTTATGCTCTGTCATTTTCTTTGGTTCTGGTTTTGTTTCAAGCTGTGTAAATACTGCTTTGCGGCTATCTTTATTCTTACCAGAGTACTGATAAAATCAGATGAACTCTGCTTTAACAATTCACTATGTAGAGAGCTCTTCAAGTAATAGTGAGTATTCGTACTTAAAAGAAAATTCATGAAGGTAAAGAAGCAATAGGATCTTCCACTCTATCCTCGAAGATTAGGGCCTTTAAGTATTACTTTAAAGCACTTCATCAGTTATTTGATTGAGGATTTTAACGTTCCATTTCTGTTTTTATAAAGGTACATACTTAATCAAGTTAAAGCTTAGATTGTTGCATTAGGAGTTAATTTGTTAGTTGCTAAAGTTATCCACAATCTTCTTAAATCTTGAAATGTTACACACGGCTACTTCAAAACGAAACATTTTCTGTACTCCATTTCAGTGATACAGAAATTTCCTCGGATCCATCTGCTGTTTATAGAGTGTTCTCTATTCTCAGTATTCTCCATGGAACTCCGACTATAGATCGAGTAAAAGCAAGTATGCCATAGACATGCTCCATTCAAACTTCTTACTGTATAACAAAAAGAATGATATACCTAATCCGGTCACTTTTAGTATAGAATACAAGTTTAAAAGCCAAATAATACTCGGCTTAAATAAATTTTGGCCTGTAAAAGGTTATAATGGGTGATTTCAAACGTCTCCTTTACATACACCAAGTCACCGAACTTGCACCTTTACACCAAACGATCACGAAATTTTTCTATGCAAAACCTCTAAAATATCCATGTCTTTAAATTCGACACGGAGCCTCGTTATGTCTACTATACAGCAAATGGAATCTAGAGGTAGTAAAAGAACAAAGAGGCATTATGCAATTAACTGAGACTAGAAACATCAACCTCATCTGGAATTTTGAAAGTGTCTGCTGCCCCAAATTTCCTCCGTTCTTCATCGACCGAATTTTCTTCATCACTATCAACCTCATCAGCGTCATGATTGAACTGACTTGAGGAATTATGTATACTTTTGGCTCTGCAGTCATGCGTAGCAAGCATCTTAACTTGGCCCAGATGAGAAATTTCTACCACAACGGTGTCATCATTTTCCGGTAGGGGCTGCTTCCAGGGTTCCCCATCAATCCTCATGAATGTATGGTCAGCTGCACCTTTGTGAAACTCAAACCGGATTCCGTGCGCCTACAAATAGGTAAATCGCAGGGGAAATAAACAGATAATTTTCAGCATAAATAGTAGCTCAGATTATTAGTAAACATAAATTCTGGTTTTCGGAAAAAATCTGACAAAATGACCTCTCCGAAGAAACAGGTCATGGACCACAAGCAATAATTTAGACAAATTCTGGATTATTCTATCGGTTCAATGTTTTTATCCTTCTTGCAATAGAAAAGACAGTTGATCACTAGTAGAAAACAGAATTTCTCATTGGTCGACATACATACAACACACAAATATTTGTAATAACCACACTTTATTCCTAACCTGGGCAAGACGTGTCCCGTGTCCTTTTGGAGCAAGGAGGACCAATCCGTGCCAAGCATCTCTGAATCCAACAACCTCAAGAAGGCCATCGTCTACCAATGGAGGAGTCAAGTCCCTCTATCCATTTAAGAAATATATGCACGTCAGTATAACCACAAAAGAATACAAAAACTTCAAGAAATAGATAAACCCCTTTCCCCAAACCATCCCCCCACAAAACACCAACTCGGACAGAAAAGGAAACTAAAGCTATAAAACACTTCAGGAAACAGAAAAAGGTGCGGATTTGGGAAGAAGCTTGTTCGGAATGCATACATATCGACTTTTGTTGCTATTTGGTGTTCCCCAGGGATTTAGTCCACCGGAAAAGCTAGGCAAGTTGAGGCAAACAATTGACCTGACACTGCATGTACAATGGGACAGCAAAAAAGAATAGTTATATGTAACTCATAGGTAGTTCTTCAGGAACCAACTTCATCAATCATATAGGTAAATGCAGTAATGCAACCAGAAACAGGTTACATGAAAACAGCCAAAATATTATATTTGATGAATGATACAGAAAAGTAAATTGTCGAGTCGTCATTTAAGGTTCCTATACTACAACTAATATTACCTGGGTGGGATGTGAAGGTCTTGCCATTCACCCTGCTTTTTCATTATCTTAACCTTAGTCAGTTGAGCTATGTTCCTGCAGTAAACCAAAATTAGCTGCCAGCAGAGACCGGTAAATTCTCACAAGTTGTACCCTCATAACAGATGATACTAAAATATTCAATCAGGACTAATTTAAGTTGAACGTCTTATGACACGAAAATTTCTTATTTTCCTCAAGGTCTTGTTCAAATTTATACTAGCTACTTGGCACAAATTATGAACAAATAAATGCTGGTTGGGAAATAATGACAGCCGCAGAATTTGTAGTTATATCTTTCTATCCCAAGTAATTGTCATGGTTTACCCGGCAAGGGCAATACTGCAAGAGTTCATGTTTTCCCACATTGTCATGTAAATAGGAACAATCAGCTTGTGTAAATTTAGTGTAGAAGTTGCTAACATATTGGCTAATTATGATGCTGACAAACTACTCTACTGTGTTTAAATAGAATGTGATCTTTTGAAGAAATTGCACTATTTAAGGATGAACTAAAAAGAAAAGACATTTAAATCAGAAAAAAGGGAGTATCTCACTAAGTTGCCAAGAGCAATCATCAAGTTCACATATTCATGTTCCCGGCAAGAAGATCAAAGCTAATTTACATAGCTATTTAAAGTTAGCACATAAGACTATAAGAGCAAGGTACCATGCACTGATGAAACAGATATAATAAGTTTAACACTTTTTACAATCTAGCTGAAATTATAGAACTGAATATGGTCAGTTTCAGGAGTCTAAACTATGATGATTATTCCAATTTTGATTTATCTGTTGAAAAAATAATTAGGTGCTGCTAACACCAGACCTTCAAGGAGGCAAAGCTTCCATAAAAGAGAAGTGTTGTTAAGTTGCAAAAGATATGGAAGAAGTTGTGTTACAAAACTACATTGCAGACTCACCTCGAAGAACGATGGACGAGAGGGGCAAAAAACCATCCTTGCGTGCATCCTAGCTTTAAATATGAACTCTATGGAGCAAGAAAATTAGCATTAGGCATTCCCTTAAAATATTATCTACTCTGAAGCAATAGATAATTTCAGGTAATAGAATGTTAAGAACACTACCCCAAGAAAAAAAGAGGCAAATAACTTCACTTGAGCTAGGATAGAGAAATCACTAATTCCATTTAATTATTAAATGCCAAGTAAAAAATTAGCATGGTATTATATGGTAATTATGTAAATTGTCGCATTTAACAATAATTGTTAATTGGTCCATATATAAACCCCACCCTTCCAGACACCCCTACTCAGGAACCTAACACCCCTACTCGGAAGTCTAACGGTGGCATTTCTCACTTTGCTTCACTGCTGACTCGATATTCAATTTTACGATTAGGGGTCGTGGGTCCTTAACACAGGGGCTATCCCTCATTTATCTTGATTACCAGTCATCAAATTGTTTTACTGTATATTATTATCATTAGAGTGAGATAAAAGTAGAATGATAGAGTATGTCCTTATTACGTAAGTGAAACTGTGGACATCTGCTTATTGATGTTAATATGCAGGCATGACCTGCAAACAGAATTAAGACTCATCCTTGTATGGAGCAAACATTATCCTAAAAAGGATGTTTTCCCCATACACTTGAGGCATCAGCACTACTATATTCATGAGAGCTCCATATTAAGGCAAAGTGCTAAATATAGTTCCCAACCAAATAGTTCTGGTCACACCTACAAACAAAGTATTCCCCATAAACTTATACCATCCTTCTGTTTGTTCCTGCTTATGAATAAACTTTCAAAGCAAGCAAATGGTTCCCCCTAATAATATGTCAATTATCTCTTAAGAAATATCAAACATAATCTAATGGCTTAGAAGCCACATCAGCAGAGACATCAAGCAATGACAACTATTTATGTGGATCTCCTGAAGCATGTATCACCTATGATAAGGGTGCATAACAGATTTACGACATTAATTCACAGGGGAAGCATTAGAAAAGCAGAGATCCTGTAAAATAGTTTACAGAGGAATAAGCAATCTAAGGAAAATGTATAATAATGAAATAAAACGGCATATCACCACTAGGAAAAAGCACCATATATCTTAGTCTTTTCACAGATGTTCCTATATCCTATTAAGCATAATACCACCTACTTCTCTCTCTCAACATATTTAAGAAAAGGAAAACAAAAACCAACTATGATGAATCTTAATCTGTTTCTTAACTTTTTCTTCTTTCAATCAGCGATATTCCTAGCAATATGACTTCAGAACCCATACTCATGTATTTATCGAAACATTAGCCTAGTAGACAATTTTAGGAGTTCTTAAGGCTTCAAGGATGCATATTGTCAGTTAGAGGAGATGTGGATAAACAAATTAAAAGACAATAAGAAGCATTAAAGCTTATCTGAGTAAACAGGGAGGGAATAACATGTATTGCATAATATTTACATAGATAGGACGTTTATTACTTGGTTTGCACAAGGATAGGATAAACTAGGTTTTATAGGAGGGTCTATGTCACATGAATCAAGACAAAAGCTGCACATGTATTTTTCTTTGATCTATCATATGTTCTCATTTGTCTCAATATTGGGGGATGTAAAGCTGGAGTTCCATTAATCAAATTTCCATAAGCTGATACTAAAACAAAGTTAACACCACAGTTATTTTAATTTTGGCCTTCTGTGTGATAGAGAAGAACATATTAAGCACTCACAAGATAATACGAAATACCAAAAATCTTGAACCGTGCTGTCAAGAACCCAACCCTACATCTTCAACTTATCTGTTTTGTCCCAGCAGTCATTAAATTGAGAATAATTTTTTTTCTTCTAGATAGAACAAAACAAAAGGTCCAAAGCACAAGACTAGGACAATTAACTACAAATTGATATGCAAAGATTCAGAGAAATAAACCAAAGAGAAGCTGTGTCATCTTAATTTGTCATTCACTTTATTACCTGATTGACAAGTTGGTTTTTGAATTTGTCAGGGTTCATTTTTCTCTCTGAGTGAAATGCATAAGATACTTGTGCATCCATCCCTGTTAACAGAGACTTCGTGTTAGATGAAGTACTAGATGACTAACAGCACAAGCAAAGAAATAACTTCAGATCATAGTCTCTGTAGAAGACATAAACCCATAGACATTTTGTTTATGTCTATGGGAATTGTATGTTTCTAGCCACTGTATTAACGAAAATCAATTACTAATGGAGGCTTTTTACGACTAATGGAATCTTGCTTCTAGTAAATATCTATGGAGTCAATTGCACCCAACCTTCTTTCAAGTTGCCATAATTTAGAGGATCTCTTTTTTTTTTTTTTCTTCTTCTTTTCTTTTAGAATTTAAATTATGAGAAGAAATGGATGAGTGGAACAATCTCTAAATGAAATTACTTGACTCAAATTTAATACAAGAACTAAGATAAGAAAAATATGGTTATCCTAAACACTTTAGTAGGCCAATTAACTCAGAACTAAAAGTCAAACCAAGAATTGACATACAGAAGGGAAAAATAATTCTCTTTCTTCATCATCAATTGAATCACTGTTCGCGACACAGGATTCTATTTTATCATCAATCCAATCCCCGTTCACGTTTTTTCTTTTTCTTAAAGAGACCAAACTCAATAAAAGTTTTTTTTATATCAATCATCTGCGCCTCAATTTAGACTAGATGGGTGGGCTAAATAAATCCTCTATTGGTTCAACTGTATAGGGTCATTTTGTTCCAAATTAATCTTTTAAGGCAAATTAGATGTTTTCAAAACTAGAGGTTTTAATCCCACATTTTACTTACTTGGACCTCATGTAAGCGTAGCAACAACTAAGCCTTAATTCCAACTATTGGTATAGCCTATATGGATGGTTTGCTTCCATTGTCTTATGTACTAAGCTAGCTCTGCTGCCGAGAGATTGTAGATCTTTAGAAACAACTTTCCTTCATATAATTTTAGGCCTACCTCGTCTTCTTTAGCAATTTTGACTCTCCTCTCCTCCCCCTCCCCCACTAATGCATTTACACAATATGAAAACTTAACATTTGATAAGCCCGTCCTCACACTTGTAAGTCCAATTTCAGATCCATGTGTGAACTGCTGAATTGGGTTACACGCATAGGAGGGTGTTGGAGATACATAAATAAGGTATACAAAAAACTTGAAAGGAATTTATAAAAATCTTGAACTACTAACTTATTGCCTTGGATGTTTGCATGCTTAGATTATTTCTCTAGTTGATATAAAGATAATCATTTCTTATAAGTATTGAACTGGATAAACCCGTCCTCATAATTGTAAGTCCAATAGCTATTCGATATTATTAAACTGGCCTGACAAAAATTAAGAAGTTAAATGGTTATACAGAATTTAATTCCTAATCAGAAGAACATGCACTTACCCATGCTGAAGTAATTCCAGAAACCTCCACGGAATGTATGGAAACCTTCCTGCATGTTATTAGGTTAGAAAGACGAAAATAGAAAATATGAATACAAGGGACAAGATCTTATGGAGATACAAAAGATGGAGCTAAACTATATGAAAGTGTGTTATTCATGTTAGAGAAGACAATTTTTTAATACACAAAAGCACTAACAGATAAGGATGTCTTACCACATTCAGTTCATCAGATGGAGAAACCCGGTGAAAGGCATGCAAAGAATGAGGCAATTCCAGCGGTGCAACAGGATCACAAGAACTATCTTTTGGTGCTCTCATCCTCATAAGAATGTGCCAACTGCATAAAGAGAATTCTTTAACACCAGCTGGTTGAGAATGAGCAGTCATGCTGCACCAATGTTACTATGAAATTATACTACTTCAAAAAGTGTCTACAATCGAAATCTATATAATACTAAGAGTACAGGATATAACAACAATAGAAAATCTCCCAAAAACTTGAACTTCCAATTGTTTTGGAAGAGTTTATTATGGTTGTGTGCGAAAAAAAAGGCCTTTAAATCAAACAAAAAAATGTCTTCATGTTAAGATAGATCAATTAACACAAGAAATAGAATATGCAGAAATCTGCTCGGTTTACCAATATTGGATGCTAAGCACAAAAACGATGTATATAGCAATCTTTTCTTCACAGCAGTTTAGATAATGAACCAGTAGAAAATGGAGCGACCGCATCTTAAGAGCATGTTATGTTGTTCCAACCCTCTTATAATGGAAGCTAGAGCTTTCACAACTTCATCAACCACATTATTATTCCTGACTTAGCCAGAGACCAGAAAAGTATTGTCCAATTTCCTTGTAAAGATGGATCTTTAAGGAGGATCCACATAGTATTACAGAAAAATATATAGTTATATCAATCCATCTTCGCATTTGTTGTTATATTTTATTTCTTTACTTTTGATTCAAGAAAAAAGATAACACTGTATAGTGAAATGAGACCCTTTGTCTGCACTTAAATTAAGTATACATCACAAGCTCTCATCTCTTTTATGTAAAAACAAGATATTCAATTTAAGATAGATGATACATTCAGCTTGTACCACTGCCAGGAAGTTTGAAATAAAGAATTAAAACTTGATCATCAAGGGACCAAAAATAAATTGAGAATATCTCAGACAGGCCACTATATCACATATGAACTAACAAATAACCTGTCCATCTTCATTTCCTTTGCATTCATTACTTGCTTCAAAAAAGAGATGACGGAGTTAAGGTTGGTCCCTGGATTCTTCTTTCCCTGTCAATCACCAAAACTGCACATTACATAAAGTATCTTTCTCAATACTAAAGGCACACTATCTAATGTATTATATAAAACAAAAGACTTTTACTGTAGCTCCTAACTAAATGAACATGTTTATGAGAAATTATTTTTGTATGTGTGATTCTATGTTGTTTAGAGATATTTCCAACATAGTATAAGCAAAACTAGGAAACAAATTGCATATGAGACACCAGGCAAGCAAACTGAGAGCTTTTGCACCACTATATTAAGAGCTACAATTTACATGAAAATATCCTTCACAAATCTAGTGAGTCAACGATTTCTGCCACAGATCCATACCCAGCCAAAAGCAAATGGCAGGTTATTTCCAGTTCCCAAAGGCACTGTTGCAATTGGAGGTGGTTGAGATAGTTTGAGATCAGATACAACTCCGAGAAGCCAGCCAGCCGTGCCATCTCCACCTGCAACCTAATATATCTTCAATGTCAGTACTTTGTGGTGGAAAATAATCATCTGGCCCTCTGGTGAAGTTTTGAGAAAACCTGTTAAAATCATGAACCAACTCAAAGAATTCAACTCACGATAATTCTCATTCTCTCTTCAATTTCGGCAGCAAATTGATCACCATTACTCTTGAGCCTTTCTATATTCAAATATAGTCTACGTAAAACATTATCAGGAGCTTCTTCTCCCAAATCAAAAACCTGAAAAGTTATGTAACAAAAGAATCATATAGAAGAGAAACATAGATGTGCATGTACTCAAAAGAATTAATTTTTTTAACCTCGGGATTGGAGAAATGAGATACAAAAAGGTACATATAACTTGTGAAGTCATATCTTTTGCCTATGTGATCCAAGGGAAACAGCTTAAGTACCTGATATTTGTTAAGAAGATGGCGAAATGTAAGAAGTAGTTCTCCTCCAAGTTGACCTCCGCTTTTAGAGTTGATGAACACTAGCACAGGGCATGTGGGTACATCAGGTAAACGTATACTGTTGCTCGAAGCATTCGGTGCAAGTATATATGTAGGGATATAGAAGTCTCTATGGATGTTGTTATTGATCTCGGACTCGGAATCTGCCATCAACTCTAACTGCAGCTGCATTAACAAATTAAATTACTCATAAATAAGAAAAACACACACACAAAAAAAAAAAGCGTCACACAAACACACATATGGTGAAAATGAAGGTGAATAGAAGGTAACAACTGCCATTATCACATCTTTCAGCAAGGAATGACTTTAAACACACAGAATTATGGAAATTACTCTGTTCAAAGCCCGTAAGAGGAATTTCAACAAATATGTATCCTGCAGAAAACACTGATTCCTCATATCGACCTAGTCAAACTTCTTCATACATTTACATTCAGCACATAATCTGTCGCCTAAACAAAGCTGACATTCACTTTGACTTCTATAAACCATAATTCGCATACATTTCTACACGCAATTCAGATAGGAAACGACGATCAACAAGGAATTCAAAGAGATTGACCTCGTGCAAATTCGATTAAATTAAACGTTGCTTGATGATTCAAACTGTACAAGACGAAGGCGCAAAGCAACGGAATTCGAATGAGAATCAGCAGAAGACTTACCTGAGAAAGAAAAGTAAATGGATTCTCCTACGTATGCAGATAATATTCGGCAGAATCAGAAACAGACGTGCGTCAACAGTAAAGGACTTTGCGAAATTCGGATCTATAAGGAAGAGGGAAGACGCGTGATGGCGCCGTGTGCGAGTGAAATTGACTGATTCTTTGAACTTTCTAACATCACATGGCTTAAAGAGTAGCAGTCTTAAAACTTAATGGAGTAAGTAAATGGAATGAAAGTTGAAAATGATAACTAATGACTAGCCCTATTATATGGTGAGGAAATTGTGAGGAGACTTTCCTTTTTTTTGCATGTTAGTTGGCTGCATTTTGACATTTCACACTGGCCTTTTTGTTCCTTATCACTACTATTCACTACTATTGAATGTTTGTTCTGTTCCGAGTTTTTCTTGTCTCGAAGGCGCCAAGGGAAAAAGTGTAGGGGGATTTGAGACGAATGAGAATCTTAAAACGTGTTTTTTTTAGACTCAATCAACACAGGGAAATCCGCCCCTGTTAGTTACCTCACATCACACCTAATCCATTTTACGGATTTACCTGCTCTTTCTTTGTCATTTACGATGCTGGGTATTTGCACCGTAATAACTTACCTTTACTTCAAATCAGAGTTCCTCCGTTCCCTTTTTAGTTTGTGTTTTGCACGATTCTTGAGATAAAATTAATTATAAATGTAATTTGATTATTTCTTATAAATTTTTTTATTTTTATTTATTTACGTATCTTTTAATTCTAAAATAATAAATGCTAAGAATAAAATTAAAAAAATAATTAATTCTCTCTTTATTATTTTAAATTAATAAATATTTAAAGTAACTGTTT
>JACEIK010001213.1:194887-210871 GCA_018107945.1 Datura stramonium
TTAAATTATATATTTTTATGTTTTTTTTATAAATATAAATACTTTCGATTACATGTTATTATAAACTTTTTTAATGTATATAATTTTACAAAGATCAACTAGTCAGCAATAGTTAGTAACTAGCCATTTTTTAATGTAATCATTTCACATGATATAGAATCTCTTCACGTCGAGCATGAGTTTTTTTTTTTGGCAACATATAAATTTATGGGTCAAATTTTACCTTTTAAAAAAATAAAATCAAAAACTTGAAATTTGAAATCTATTTTTTGGAGAATTAGTAGGCATTTGGCAATAGGATTTGGGAGCTTGATTTCAAGTTTTAATTTTGAATCGGATTTATTTATGAAATTTGTATAAAATTTCAACTTCAAATCATGATTTTAAATCTCAAACTCTCCAAAAAGTAGGATTAGGTTTCCAAATTGTAGTTTCAATTTTTTTTAAATATAAAACTTGACCGATAAATTTATATATTTCTTTTGAAAAAAGGATTCATGCTTTTAAATTTTGCAAAGAAGGACTCACATTTGACGTAACGAGATTGTCTGTAATGCAAGTTTTATTTATAAAAAGAACATGGAGATATGTAATTTATTAATTCGGCATGTTAAAATATTTCAATACCTTATTTATGAACTATGATTTTCTCATTTGGTAAGACTTTATAAGAGTTAGGAAAGTTTGATAGTTTTCACGAATTACGAGGTTTTTATGTTTATAAGAAATAAATACGACTTCAGAAATTCAAATTGTATGTTCAGGCAAAATTTCAAGTTTTAATCAATTTGATTTTAAATCATGTCCAAATGGGCCTTTAGAGATTTCAAATCATGACTTGAAATTAAAATTTGTGCAAATTTTGTAAACAAATATTGATTTCAATTTGAGCCCCCAAATACTATGGCCAAACACCTACTAAGTGATAAATTATAATAGAGAAATTGGCACGGTATATCAACTGAGGGTGAAATTTGACATGTTGCAATCCAATATTTAAAAGTTGGCATTAAATAGTCAATTTTAACTTTTTCAGCCCAAATGTATAGCCCATAAATATTTTGTAATTTTCAGATTTTTTCTCTTTTTAAAACATTTTAATTTCTCTCTCTATCTTTTTTTTTAAAAACTAATATGGGTCTAGCCCATTTTATTAATAATTAGCCCAAAAAATCAGGCCCACTACTACAAAATGTTATCCGGACAGACCCCGGATTAAACTCAAAACAACAAAAAAAAAATCTGAAGGGTTTCCTAATCATGTTGCCTCCTTTCCTCAATCCCCAGTTCGTTCGTCTTCTTTTATGAGTGATAAATCCCCCACCCTTGATGTTGAATTGAGAAAATCTTAAAGGTATATATCTCATCTTTGCTCCTTCTTTTTCTCTTTTTTTCTAATCTTTCGTCTTTTGCAGGTGACTGACTGGTACGACATCGGTCGCATATCCATAGCTGAAGACTCCGCTGAAGCTTAGATGGGGAAATTCAAGTCGCACCGTTCATCTTCAGAGATCTGTGTTTGCTGGGTATGAATGTTCACTTGTAGATCTGACCTAGATGCCTTTTTGCTGGAACCAAACCTTTTTGTTTTGCTTTCCTAGACTAGACTTTGAAATTGTCACAGAATCCTTGTAATATTACAAGACACTCTGTAAATAGTTTAATCTGTGGCTATGATATGAATGTAGTTGGACTCTGACTCCCTTATTCTCCATGTTTTGATCCTCAAATATGGGATTTGTGACTTCTCTGTGTTCAGAATCCTCTTGCATGCTGTTGGTAGATCCGCAAAACTTGAATATATGTGCTTGCCTCATTTTCCAGTGCATAAATAGCTAGTGAATCTGCTAAATTGTTCGCCTATCTAAATGTATGTCTTATTTCTATATTTAGCTGAATCAACATCACCCATATGCTATCCATGTTTTCAGCTACTTCCCAAGGTATTTTTCATACCTTTAACAACATATTTTTAAGACTGAGGGAATCAGTCTCTAAAATTATGTTGTAGTTTAGGGAAATTCAATATCTTAGGGCACTCCAGACTGCCATAACTTCTGCTTGCATGTTAGTAGCTTCCCCAAAAGCCATAGCCTCAGCATATATTAGATTTCCCTCAGCATTTTTAATACAAAAACCATAAGAACTTTCCCCTAGGTTGCCTCTACATGTACCATCCGTGTTGCATTTGATCCACTGTGAAGGTGGAAACTCCCAATACACAACTCTAGAGTAGATTCTTCGCCTATAAGCTTGAAGAAAGTCCAATATCTCACTCCATACCATAGATATTTAATCCAAGGATAGTTAAGTTGTAAGAGGCGAAAAACTGATTGTTGACATAACTTAACCATCCTATAAAAAGTTACCTCTTTTCCATGCCTCATAGAGTTCCTCCTCTTCTATAATTCCCATATAATGATAGCTGGTAAGACCTTGAAGATGAATTGCATTTTACTAGAACCTGGTGCATTCCACCAATTAGCAATAACTTGGCATAATCCTCTCTCCTCCAAGCTTATACCTGCACAGGTAGCAACATACTTCCATAACCTATTGGCTATGAAAGATGTTAGGAATAAATGGGCTATTGTTTCTTGTTGATGATTACTGTCACAACAGTAACATTTGGACACCAGTTGTAACCTCAACTTCTTTAAATTATCCTCAGTAGGAATTCTTCCTTTCAAAACTCTCCAAATCAAAAAACTGATTTTAAAAGGAAGACCCTTTAGCCATACATCAGAACACCATTCCAACTCTGTCCTCTTTTTCCTCATGAGTTGATAAGCAGATTGAACTGAGAAGGATCTTTTAGGACTACCCAACCACCATATCCTATCATCTTTATCAGATAATAGTGGAGGGATAGTTTCTAAAATATATTTCATCATTTCTTCTGATACCATGTATCTCAACTTCTTCCTATCCCAAGCTCCATTACTAATAAATTCTCTCACCTCCTCTTCACCTTCTTCTTCAACACTGACCCTCTCAGTGAAGTATAGTGCCCCTTATTGTGTCCAGTTATCATACCAGAAACTGATTGTCCCTGATTTAATCTGCCACCAAATATCATGTTTAACATGTTCTCTGACTTCTAGCATTTTCTTCCATATATGAGATGCCCCTATTCCAGTAGCTACAGTAAGATGATTCTTCTTGTAGTATTTATTCCACATATAAGCACTCCAAAGAGAATTAGTTGATACCCTGAAATTCCACCATAGATTAGCACAATGAGCATTAGAAACATCATGAAGAAATTTGAAACCTAGACCCCCTTCACTTCTAGGATAACAAAGTTCTTCCCAAGCCACCCGTGTTTACCATTGCCTCCTCCATTTTTCCTCCAAAAAAATTTTGCCATTTGCTTATGAATCTGATCTAAAATGCCTTTGGGAGGATTCATAGCAGAAAGTAAATACACAGGCATTATTTGTAACACATGAGAATTCAGAATGGCTCTTCCACCAAAAGATAGGAATCTGTTTTGCCACAATAGGATTCTCCTTGATACTTTCCTCACCAAATCTTCAAAATAAGCTTTCTTCTTTCTCCCATAAAACAATGGACATCCCAAGTATTGAAAAGGAAATCTTCCCTGATTAATCCCTGTCCATCTTTTCAGATTTTGACCAACCACTATTGGTGTCTTCTCATGAATATAAAAGAAGCTCTTACCCTTATTAACTTTTTGATCAGAAACTTGCTCATATTCTATTAGTATAGCCACCATTTTCTTCACTGATCTTTTATCACCAGAGCAGAAAAGAATTGTATTATCAGCATATGCAAGGTGATTAATATCTGGACTCCATTTAGGCATATCAAATCCTTTAAAATCAGTATGCTCATTTAAATTGTTTAACCCTCTGGATAGTACCTCAACAACAATAATGAAGAGTAATGGGGAAATTGGATCACCCTGCTTTAAACCCCTAGATGACTGAAAGAAACCATAGGAATGTCTATTCACTAACTCAGAGTACCAATTGTTAGACAATAACCTCCAAACACATATCTGTAATGATTTCTGAGAAACCAAACTTTCTCAATACCTTAGTAAGGAAAATATATGATACTCTATCTTATGTTTTAGTCATATCTAACTTAACAATCATATTGTGCCACTTATTTCTCAAATTGATATCTCTGATAATTTCTTATGCTAGCAACACATTCTCAGTTATGTTTCTCCCTTTAACAAAACCTCTCTGATTTCTTGAAATAATAAGAGGCAAGTATATGGCCATTCTATCATGCAGCACTCTAGACAAAATCTTGTTAGCAAATGTACTCAGGCTGATAGGCCTAAGATCTGAAAAATTAATCACCCTTTCTTTTTTTGGAAGAAGAACTAAGTTTGTGTGGGTAATGAATCTTGAGATTTCATACCCACAAAAGAAGGCCTTAACCATTCTAGTAATGTCTTCACCAATAATATCCCAACAAACCTGAAAGAACAACCCATAAAAATCATCTAGCCCACTTGTACTATCCCCATTCATTTCAAAAACTACCTTCTTAACTTCCTCAGCATCAGGAGTTCTAGTCATAGCCTCATTATGCTCTTGAGAGATTAAAGAAGGAATATTATCAATCATATGATAATTCCTACTCCAATCCTCCTTCTTAAACTGCTCTGAGAAAAATAACACTGCTGCAACACCAATGTCTTCAGTGGATTTAACTGACTCCCCATCCCCAATTGAATCTCCTCAATCTGAAGCTTTCTCCTCCTACTTTTAACATAAGAATTAAAAAACTTTGTGTTCCTATCACCATTAGCAAACCATCTCATCCTTGCTTTTCCAGAACTCCTCCTCCATATGTCTAACCTTTTTCAGATCAGCGTCAACTTTATTTAACTCCATTCTATTGTCTGAAGAAGGCTGCATCTCAAACTGAACTTCTTTCACCTTAATAACATCTTCCAGGGTTGCAACTTGTTGAAAGATATTGCCAAAAGTCTACTTATTCCACTGGCTTAGGGTATTCTTAACACTTCTGAGTTTGGCCCTAAACTCCAAAAAAGGGTTTCCTCTGAAATCAGCTTTCTAGTTGTCCCTCACCACTTCTAAGAAATTATTGTTCTTAGTCCAAAAATTCAAAAATTTGAAAGGTTTATGGAAAGGCGCCTCATGAGTATTACATATAACATGCAATGGGGCATGATCTGATCCTTATCTGAATAAAGTATAAACCTCGCTGGAAGGCAATAAATTCAAGAATTCTTGGTTCACAACAATTCAATCCAACTTCTTAAAAATACATTCATCTCCAACCCTCCCATTCCACCAAGTAAATCTACTGCCACTTGACTTCAACTCCATCAATGCACAACTATTCAGACATTGAGCAAAGTCAGCGGCTTCACTCTGCAAGAAAGGTAATCCACCTAGTTTCTCCTCTTCAGTTAAACTAATATCAGNCCCCCACAATCCATGGATCATGAACATCAGAAGTTAAATCATCCAAATTATCCCATAATTTCAATCTCTCCACCTCAGTGCACCTAGCATACACTGCTGTCACTAAAAAGTGCTTATTAAAATCAGAAAGGAAAACAATAATCTGTTGAGTTGTGTCCAATAAAACTTGTCCCTTCCAATCATCTCTCCAAAACACCCAAATCTTAGAAGATAAATTTTCTACTCCATGATGGAAACCTAAACAACTTTTAACTTGATCAATATGTTCTGGGCTCTGAAAAGGTTCCATTAATGCAATGAAAGAATAATGATGTCTTCTATTCAAATCCATTAACCTCTCAAGAGAATTTTGAGTGTTAATGCACCTGATATTCCAAAAAAGTAGTTTACCTATCATTGGGTACTACTAGATTGTCTATCCTTGTTGCTCCTTGTATGAACTTGCAGTGGAATAATGATTTGTCCAGCTTTACCCTTTTTTGCTTTTCTTTGCAGTTCCTCTATATTTCTTGGTGATAAATCTCCTTCCCTACCTGCATTTGCAATATTAGCCTGCAGTTCCTCATCCTCCCTTTGCTCCTGTAAGGATTCCTTCTGCATTTCTGACAATTCTTGTAAATCCGATATCACCTTCCTCCCTTGCACATCATCATCACTAACTTTCAGAATTTCACCTTCTCCTTCAGATGACACAAAATGATCACCCCTTTTCTCCTTAATCATTTCAAAGTGTCATAAAACCAATGCTGATTCAAGCCCTGCTTCTTTGTTCTCCCCTTTCTTGTTAGCTGTAACAGATCCCTGGGATGCAGTATCTGACATATGACTCTGATTCTCTCTACTCTTTGGTATTCCTTGATCCCCTTCCTCTATCTTACCCCCAGTATTTTAATCTTGGAGGTTATCTATCTTTTTGTTTTCCTTTTCATCTTATACTTGATCTTTCAGTACATCAAACTGATTAGTATCATTAATTCTCGTCTGAGCCTTCTGATTCCACACTTGTTTCCGACTTCTCCCCTCCTTTCTGCCTTGTGTTTGATAATCATCTTCTTTTTTCTTTGAATTGTTCTCCTCTATTATCTTATTCCTGTCTTCATTCATCATTACTGCCTGGGTTTCTATCTGTTGTTTGACCACTTCCTTCTTTTTAGGATATAATTCAGGGTGTAATACATAACATTCTTGCTCATTATTACCCTGAATTTTACAATTGGAACAGTATTTTGGAACATGATTATATTTAATCCTTATCCACTTCTCCATAACCTCACCTGTATGCTTCCTTATGCCAATATTGATTCTTTTAGGCAAATTGCCTAAGAGATCTACTTCCACCTTAACTTTTGCACAACTTGGCCTAGTTTGATTCCTAGTAGCCATGTCCACCTGCAAAGGTTTACCTACTGCGGCCGCTAGTGAGAAAACAACCTCTCTCATTAAGAAAATTTGGAGGTAATGCAGGAAACAAGATCCAAGCAATTGTTGTTGTTGTTTCCACCTCAGGATCAAATAGTGGATCCCACTTTAATGTACACATCGGGTAAGTCCATTAACTATGGGTCAAATAAAAAGCAGGTTTTGACAATAAATTTTACGTAATCCTCCATGATAGACGCACGTATAAGAACATGTCTATTACTTAGCAGAATTATGTTGCATTCTCCTTTTAATTCACACTGTTTCCGAATTATCCTCCTAAGATCTTGAATATCTGGCCAACCATGAGAGAATTTTCCAATAACAACATATAATAAATTTTCCTTCAATATCATTTGAGAGATCTCATCCTTCTCCCAAATACCTCTGGGTTCACCATGTAAATAAGAAATTGGCTTAATTGGAACAGGTTTTATATCAATCGGGGTAGGCGTAGTTTTGAAGCAAAGTCCATTATGGGATTTGGTAAGGAAAGGGGAACATCCTCAGACGGAGGCTGTCCTGATGACGAGGTGGCCATCGCCACCACAAACTGATCACCGACGACACTACGGTTTAGGCAAAAATAGGGTACGAAAAATTCGAAGCTCTCCTTATTTGCTACAGATATGTACTAACATGGATTTTTACTTACTAATGTATTGAGAAAGTTTGGTTTCTCAGAAATCATTATAGATATGGTTTGGAGGTTATAGATATGCTAAAAATCATTATTTCTCTCTCTCTTTCTCCTCTAATATCTTGATTTTTTCAAAGTTACCTCTCTCTCTCCTCCATTATTTTCGCTCTTTTTAATTCATTTTCTTAAATCTCTCATTCATTTTTCTCCTCTCTCATTTCATTCAAAGCCAACTTCTTTTAGAAGTTTTTATAAATATTCAATTTCTTCAAATTATCTATACGAGCTAAAAACTTATGTCTCCAATCCAAATTTTACAAAATTTGATACAAAAGCCACGTATTTTTTTGGGTATCTTATAAATCAAAATGATTGAAAAAAATGTGAGATACATTATTAGTATGAATAGTCTTATAAATCAAAATGATTGAAAAATGTGAGATACATTATTAGTATGAATAGGGTAAAATAATATGTATATATATTATCAGTATATATAATTAGAATATATATTATTAATATACATTTCGATCATTGTATGATAAATAAGAAAAATACATAAAATAATAATATAAGACATTTAGTTATAACATTATAAATAGTTTTTTTATTTATCAAACTACCCATTTATAAACTGCCAAATTATATAAAGTTAAATATAATACACAATTTCTTGGGGGAAAATAAATGCCACTAAATTCGATAGTGGTTAAACTTTCTATTTTATTACACTTATCAAAATATATTTTTCTCTTTTTTTAGTATTATCTAGTTTTCTTAATACTCTAACTCCCGTCTTCTCCAACTTTTAATACCTCTAAATACCTACCAACTTTTTAAACTTTCTAATACCAATCAAAAATATCAACTTTTAAACACTTATGTTATATTAGCCATAACCGAATAATTTAAAAGAGAATATGCGTAAGAATTATCATATTACAAATTAAATATATATTACTTAAAATTTGAAAGTATTTCAACCATAAATGTAATTCATATAGTTAGTTGGCAAAGTAATTTACATATAAAAAGATGCAACCAATTTACATATAAAATGCGTACATATTTTTTCACACGCTGATTCATAGCCTTTAGGTAAAAGAAAATATAAAAGCTGCAAAATATGGCAAATTGCAATTTAAACTTATCAAATTTTAAACACTTTCGTTAAGGGTGTTCAAGATTTACATATACATATGAGAAATAATTTTGATCTATATATTTTATATAATTTTCATATACAGAATAATAATTTTTTGATGAAGGGCGTTGACTGCCCATCCATCACTAAGTGTGGCTACGCCAAAGTGTGTATTACTTAATTATAATTTAGTGACAACAATAAATTTAAAATATGTATCATGTATTCATTGTATATTAGAGTGAATAACTTACACGGTCACTCAACTATAACAACTTATTTGTTAATATCTCAAAAGGTTATTCAATTATATATGTGAATTTATGTGGTAAAAGTCATTAAATATCTTTTTGTATCAATAAATACTCAACTTATATTTTATAAAATTGCTCAATCAGCTATCATTAAAAAAAAATCTGGACATGTCAAAAATAATTTTTTATATAAACGATGTAGACATAAATCCCACAAATTAATAAAATGTAAAAAAAACATGTTTTATATTTAACCCACCCACCCACGAATCAAAATGGATTTCATGGATGATCATTTTCCTGCTAGATTCTTGTGTTGATGTCAAACTGTCAATGTTCTAAGATCCACATTCGATCTTATTCTTCATGTCGAGCTGTCTCATGTAATGGAGAATTAATCAGTCGCATGTGAAATAGGCTTAAGAACAATATTGTTACTTTTTTCTTAGCATCGTATGATCAATTAGTACTGCTTTTGGAAAATAGAACTGGAATTATGGGAATTTACTTTTAGCATTTCAAATTTGATGAATAGCTTATCTATATCTAGATATAGAATATGCCTTTTGAGTCTAAAATATTTAAACTCAAGATGTAAATATATCTCACAACTTTGAATATTCGTTCCATTTTCCTGCTAGCTTGAACTTGTGATATATTTTATTTCTACTAGAATTTTTAGTTGTTCAAAATGTTTCAAGCTCTACAAACACATCTGAATTGATGAGAGCCTTTTCCGAAATTCATATTAGCATCTCGAATACCACATGTCATCTTTGAGTTGACACCTAAACCATTTTATCTACTTCATCTGTCCACAACGCCTTTTTCGAATGGGTTTTGTTGATTATTATTATTTATTTTTGGTGATAACAATTGCAAACTCGTTCAATTCTTGGAGAATTAGTTTCATTTTCTTGTTGCCGCTGTTCGAGCTTCTAATAGTGATATACCACTAAAATTTCTAGTTATTAGTACTCATAATAATAGGAAGGCATTTTGAGTTTAATTATAAAAATAACCATTATAAAATAAATATGCTAGTCGCAGTCGGCTAGAGATAATGATAATCAGCAAGATTTTGACAATCTACTTTTATATTCAAAATAATTGATAATAAAATATCAAGATTCGATAAAATTTGATTACCTTCATTTTTTTCAAAATAAAATGTTAAACAGCTGGACATGTATTAATTCAAAATGATCGAAAAATCAAAGTGCCAGGGCACTAATTAGGCTCCCTGTTGCTAAAATGAACTATGCACTTTCACTCCATTCTGGTTCAAGTAACACAAATATATTTTGAATGAAAAATCACTCATAAATTGTTAAATAAACCATTATAATAATTTAAACTTAGTATTTGCATATCAAAAACCTTTTCTAAAATGTTGGTTCTTGTTCGCTCATATATTAACTATTGATTAAAGCTTGGTGGATATAAGTTATGATGGAAACTCTGGTCCAAATGTATTACCTTTACTACGGAATGCTTATCGTCCACTATCTGAATAATTGATTGTGAGGTGATATCTTTATTTGCATCAATGCAAAAACTAATTCAGCATTTCAGACAGAATCAATACCATATATATATTGGTGTACCTAGCAATAGAGGTGGAGCCAGGTAGGACCGAGGGATTCATCCAAACCCTCTTGGCTAAAAATTACACTGTTTATATGAAATTTCCAATTTGGCTATACTGCTCGATTGAACTAGGTTCAATCAATCACACACGCATAGTAATAACTGTAAAGAACACACAAATGTAACGTGAAAACCTCCTTTTCTCAAGGAGTCACAAAAACACGGCCTATCAAATAGGATTTATTCAACTCACAAGCGGGTTTTAGATTATAACTGCAACTAAAAGACTAACTCTAGTACCTCTAATATCACTAATTAACTCTAACTAGTGATGCATTTCTCAACTCACAACCTGAGCTAGAAACTCACAATACTCTCAACAATGGGAAAAACTACCACACAAGAATTTTTATTCACTCTCATATCTCGACAATTGCACAGAAAGCTTTGGTTGTTTTCTTGCTCTCAATCGGCAATCCTTTTCGTTCCACAATCTTGCCCTATATATGTGTATTTTCTGCCGTCACATAGACTCCTCCTTCAATGCTCCTTCTTTTGGGTCCAAGCTCTCTAGAAGGAAAGTGGAATTCCCTTTCCTTTTTTATTTTATTTTATTCTGCTGAATATGTTCTTTGATTCTTTTTTATTCTTTCCTCTTCTATCTCAAAGTGTTGGAAATAAGTGTATCACACGGTTCCTAGGCATAGGCCCACCTTTATTGTCTTATTTGCTGGTCCAGACTCCCAACTTGAGTAGATATCTACCTCAACACGCTTGTGTCTGTATCTGTATCTGTATCTGTCTCCGAACTGTACCTGTTCACTCGTACTGTACCACAAACAACTTCCTTGACCTGGAACACTTTTTCAACTTACAAAATTCTTGTGAATATAGTCAATCATCAAAACTCTTGTATAACAAATTCTCCCGTTTTGATGATGACAAATATGCATTACCCTTGCCCTTTTTTTGACATTATTGAAATATTTTAGATAAAGAACCCAAAAGGTATATTATATATGCAAAAGACTTGCTCATGCCATTGAGGTAACACACTTATCAGAATAAGCCAATAATATAAAATGTAACATTAAATAATGAGTATATGACGGTTCTGTGTCACTCATATGATTGAATCCATATTGAAAAAAAAGAACAGATAAACAGTACAGTAATTGATCCCATCATATTGCATTAAATTCATAGACAAGTATAACCATCAAGAGACAAAAAACCAAAACCTGGACTAACAACAAGGGAACCTAGCAAACTAGAACAACAAGAACACAAGCAAAAGAGAGAACCAAAAGAGGCACTGGGGAGGACAATAGGAAGAGGTCTAATTCTTCTCCATTAAAGATAGAATCTTATCAATCCTGTTATTATGCACTATTTGCTCATGAAGCATTCTTTCTTTTCAACCTAGTACAGTTTGCACCAACTCACACTCCTCTAAAGTTTTCTTGTCAAACATGTCCATCTGGGACCCAACTTTTCCAATGGACAATGGAATGCGATGTGCTTCAAACACCTGCAAAATATCACTTAGAACCCTCTCACCATAGTGAATTCAATAAATATTTACCTTGGACTAAACTTCCATCCTTCTTGATTTCCAGATTCGTGTAAAAATCTACCACTGGCCAAACCTTGGGAAGGGCACACAGAAACAGATGGGTCCGGCCTTGGAACATTAGCTTTTCAAGTAGACTACCCATCCCAGGTGAAGGCATAGGTTCCCCCTGAGTTGAAGCATGGGGTTCAGAACGAGAAGTGGAGGAGGACGCCATTGTTGAAGATTAATAGGGTTTGATAAAGGAGAGAGACAAGGATTGTTCTTGCACTTTCAAGAAAGAGAAAGAGTGAAATAGAGGCTTGATAGGAAATGGTGAGGAATATTAATACAATAAGTAGACGCCAGGAGGAGATGAAAAGATTATGACATCAATGGAGGCAGGACGTGGGATTAATGGACCAAGTTCAAGAATGACGGTTGTCAAACGTTAGGGGGAAAGTAGCGAGACATGGTTTGTCGCCTATTTTTTTTATAATTATTTTTTATTTTTTAGGACAAATCATGTTTAATCCCACCATATGACATGAGAGAGTGGACCAGGTCTATTTGGACAGTGGTTACTTTATCTATAAATCAACACATAGACTAGGGAAGGGAAACATACTATTGGTTTTATAAAGAAATCAGGATCCTCTTGTATTTGCTTGCTCGAGTGCCGCCCTAATCTGCATCAATTTAGAGAGTAGGGGTCACATCATTAACGTCAACACTTTGGCTATAGCGTGAGTGAGGTGTGATCCTACTAAAGGAACAGGACTGGAATTAGAATTCAGTATGCAAAATACCTTATAGCCTTGCTTGTGGGAATGGTCTCACCAAGAGAATACATCTCATTCACAATAGAGAAGTACCTGGTATGCATATCATGAATAGATTCACCCTCCTTCATCCTAAACAGTTCATACTGATAATTAAGAATATCGATCTTGGATTCTTTTACCTGATTGATCCTTCGTGGAGCAGTCTGAGGGCATCTCAAATTCCTTGCACTTGTACATGATGAAACTGATTATATTCGCTAGATCAATTCTGCATACCAAAAATCTTCTTGTTTTTGCATTGATCTCGACGACCAGTTTCTTCCTTGTATACTCCAATATGTCTTTGAAATTTTTAATTTTTCATCCTCGCTAGTTTTATAGGAATAGTAGGTCCATCCAATAAGCAATACTCCACAAGTTGTACCTTCTACCTATATAAGAAAATCTATCATGCAATTTTTTCCACCAGCCGTGGTAGTCAAACATTTCTGAACAGGGTAGTCTAGTGGTTGATTGTCCCTCCTGAGCTGTTGGTGGTGCGGCCACTCTGATTTTTCATGGTGTAAAACCTTTATAGAAAAATTCCGCCGATACCAATTGAAATTTTCACCAGACACTGCTTGATTGAACCAAGTTCAATCAATCACACATACAGAGTAATAACTGTAAAGAACACACAACTGTAACGTGAAAAACATCCTTGCTCAAGGAAAGTCACAAAAACACGGCCTATCGAATAGAATTTTATTCACCCACGAAATGGCTTTTAGATTACAAATCCTGTAACTAAAGGGACCAACTCTAGTACCAAATATCACTTCACTAACTTAATTAGTGATGTGTTTCTCAACTCATAACTCGAGTTAGAAACTCACAATACTCTCAACAATGGAAAAACTAACACAAGAATTTTTCTCCACCTCTTTTCGCATTCCTACAATTGCACATAAAGCTTTGGTCGTTTTCTTGCTCTCAATCGTCAATTCTTTTTGTTCCACAATCTTTCTCTATATATGTGTATTTTCTGTGGTCACATAGACTCCTCCTTCAATGCCTCTTTTGGGTCTTCGTTTCCTAGAAGGAAAGTGAATCTCTCCTTTTCCTTTTTTTTAATAAATTCTGCTGAATATTTTCTTTTGATTCTTTTTTATTCTTTCCTCTTCTTTCTCAAAGTGTTGGGAATAAGTATATCACACGGTTCCTTTACATAGGTCCAATCTTTGTTGCCTTATTTGCTGGTTCAAACTCCCAACTTGAGTAGATATCTACCTTAATACGCCTGTGCCTATATCTATCCCCGAGTTGTACCTGGTTCACCTTCGTGTACTTGTACCGCAAACAGCTTCCCTTGACCTAAAACACTTTGTCAACTTTACAAAAACTTTGTCAATCACAGTCAATCATCAAAACTCTTGTATAACATTATATATGGCTAAAATTAATTTTCATGTATATATGATAGACGTTGAAACCCCCTCCCCTATCCTAGCTTCATGTGTTTAATTTTTCATATTTTAAAACCTCTTAATAAAAATTTGACTCTGCTACTGCACCACAATTAATGTTCACTTGAACTATAAACAAACAAAAATCTCAATTAATTCTCTCGTTTGATTTTCAAACTAAACCTAGATGTAAAAATATTAATCGAATTATGTTCTCTACAAAATTGCTAACATATGTGTTAACCAAATATAATTTGGGAACTCAAAAAGAAGTTGGGACACTAATAAAGCTCATTGTTGCTAAAACATCTCATCACTCATTTCTGCTTCAAGCTACAATGTGGCAACCTTCTCCAAATTGGGATTACCATAGTTAAATTTTATAAAAATCTTTTCCCACAATTTAGTTGGCTTTATATTACTTTCTTCTTGGGTGGAAGAATTGCAAACTTGTCTTCTCTGAATTCAAAGTAGTTGATAGAATTGATGAATGAATGAGATTTTGTACTCTTCGATATCTTTTAATGAAATCTTCATCTTTTCTCTGATGATGCAAGTTTCCCTTCAAGCCAAAGTGAATCCACAACAATCAAAATAATTTTGTTGTTATCTAAATAAAAATTACCGATGAAACTGCTTGCCGATCATATAGATACGGCCTATATTATCAGTTTAAATTGATGAAACGAGTTTAACAAGAAAATAATTACTTTCCACTTTTTATTAAAATAAGAAAGGGGATTTTTTAAAATATTTTATTTTTTATTAAAAAAATGTCCAAAATAAAACGTTATTTTTATTAAAAAGTATTTTGATCCAAAAGTAATAACATAGTTATTTTTGGAACAAATTAACGGAGAGCATTTTTGAACATTTAGTGTACTGCATAAATCACATATGGAATCCAATTCATAAATTGCATCTGGAACACGATTTAATTTTATAATCGTATTCGTAGAACAGGATTATAAATCTCATTTACCGAATTGTGTTCAAAAAATGCGATTTACAAACGCATTTCAGAAATGCTATTTATGCTCTATATGAACAAAGACAACTCCTTGTGCCGTCTGATTCTTTCATCTCTGCCGAAAACTCTTCACACCTATCTCTCATTGAGAAAAATACATACCTTAAACCTGCTTCCTGCTTTCCTCAACAATAATTTAGGTGGGGAATGGAATAGGGGAGTGGGTGTTATGTTCAATTGTTTTAAAAAAAATCAATTTAATAAAATAGTGAAAATTTTATATTTTAAATTGAATAACAAATTAAAAGTCTCTGCGTCACATCAATCATTTATTTCTGTCTGTTAAAGATGTTTTTTTATTATAAGATATAGCTTGAAAATTGGTGAATAATGAAATGAAAATAATTTTTTTTTTCTAAAAAAAGAATGTTTACAAAATTAATTAAACAAAATAATATATTATGAACGGACAAATTAGTTAAATTATAATTTTAGGTTAAAAGAAATGTTATTAAAAAAAATTAAAAAAAGAGAGGTAAAACACAATATCCTAAACTATAAAGGAAGTAAGTATCACGAATAAATCAAACTTATGTTATCATCCTTTTTAACTGTTTTGGCCATAATGATTTTTGTTGAAAAACTAATTTAATTTGAGGGACTTTATTGATATACAATAAACATAAGTAATTTTAGTAATAAATTGGAGTTAATATCTCAAAAGTTATTCAATTATGTGAATTTATGTAG
>JACEIK010001213.1:223623-249489 GCA_018107945.1 Datura stramonium
ATAAATTAACTTTTACTATAATCAATTTACAATTAAAATCTTACAATAATTAGTTCATTTTTAGCTTCACAACTTCAAGGATACTTAGGTTATTTTAATTGAAAATTATGTTTATCACCACTTATAGTCAAATATCTAACTGATTTTTTTTAAATTCAGCCGTCATGATTCATAAAATGTGAAAATAATAAATATTCTCAAATACTAGTGCAACAAGTCATAAGTGTAACAGAATAACGATACATTAGTCTCAAAATATAAATACTGTTTGAAGGAAAGAAATAGTAAAGACAATAAGATAGAGGAACACTACAAGGTGTTGTGAAGAAACAACTCACCACGATAGTTTTTGAAGAGAATGAACCTGATCTTCACAAGAATATAGACTTAAGAAGAAGAAGAAGATGAAGATGAAGATGAATAATAATAAGAAGAAGATGAAGATAACATATTCACAAGAATATAGACTTAAGAAGAAGAAGATGATGATGATGAATAAGAAGAAGAAGACTGGAAGAGAAATATAAGATCCAGAGAGATGTGTATCTATTGTGTTGTATAGATATGTATTTATACACATACACCACTCTTGATCAATAGGTTGATCTTATCAGCTTATTACTAATAGCTAGAATTTGTAACTAATAACTTCTTGCTGATGCTAACCTGCCTCTTTACTTCTTCCTTCAATACTCCCGCTCAAGCTAGGAGGGGTGAATATGTTTAGTTGTCCTAACTTGGAGTTTAGGTAAGCATGTTGGATTTTAAATAGTCAGTTAGTAAGGATATCTGCAAGCTGCTCCTTTGTGCTGATAAACTCAACTCTTACATGACCTTGTTGTATTTTCTCCCTTATGAAATGACAGTCTATCTCAACTTGTTTAGTCCTTTCATGAAATATTGAATTTGCAGCAATCTGAATTGCTGCCTTGCTATCATAGTATATGATGGTTGGAGTTTGAACTTTGAGTCCAATCTCTTTAAGTAGGCCTAGAATTCAAGTCAATTCTGCAATTGTTGATGCTAGGCTTTTATACCTAGACTCAGCAGAACTTATAGAGATTATAGTCTGTTTTTTTATATATTCAAGATACCAAAGATTCTTCAATTTTCACTAGGAAACAATTACAGATTTCCTTATCTGTGGACATGCTACCCAGTCAGCATCACAGAATGCTGTGACTGTATCCTGAGGTTTGCTTGACAAAAAGATACCTAGACCAGGTTGATTCTTGATATACTTGACTATTCTTTGAGCAGCTTCCATGTGAGACTTCTTTGGTAGTTGTAGAAATTTGCTAAGGTTTTGGACATTGTAAACAATATTTGGTCTTGTACTGTGAGGTATAGTAACTTTCAAATAAGTCTCTGATATGGTCCTTGATCAGCCAACACGTCATCTTCTGTTGTAGACTTCTCAGCAACATGCATATCATACTCTCTAGTAGTGAGCTTTACATTGTTGCCAATAGGGGTAACCACTGGTTTGGCATTTGACAGACCAAGAGTAGAGATCAATTCAAGTGCATATTTTCTTTGATGCATAAGGATTCCTTGCTTAGATCTTGCAAACTCAATTCCTAGGAAATATTTTAACTCTCTTAGATCCTTCATTTTGAAGTTTTGTTGTAGTAGCTTCTTGGTATCTTCTATAAGTTCCAATTTGTTACCTATGATAAGCATATTATCCACATAGATTAACACTATGGTAGTGCCTTATTCTGTCCTTCTGATGAAAAAGAGAGTGATCAAATTTGCTTTGCTGGAACTGAGAATTAGTAAATGCTTCTGTCAACTTAATATTTCATTATCTTGAAGCATGTTGAGGCCATACAAAGATTTTTTGACTCTACATTCAGTATTCTTATCCTAACTCAAAAAACCTCGAGGAAGATCCATGTAGATTTCATCTAAAAGATCACCTTGTAACAAGGAATTTTACACATCCATTTGATGGATGTACCATTGCCTAGATGCAGCTATAGATATAATAGACCTTATTGTCACCATTTTTACTATAGGTGAGAAGTTCTTATTGTAATCTATGCCTTCCTTTTGGCTGCAACTTTTAGCAACCAGTCTTGCTTTTAACCTTTCGATTTCACCACTTGCCTTGTATTTGATTTTGTAGATCCATTTACAACCAATGGTTCTTTTTCTCTCAGGTAGTTTAACTATATCCCATGTGTAGTTATCCTCAAGTGCTTCAATCTTAGCTTTCATAACCTCCACCGATCTTGTGTCCTTCTATAAGATTGTGGTTCTGTAACAGAAGAAAAAGCAGTAAGAAAAGCATTATATGAAGGTGAGACCAGATCATAAGCTACATAGTTTTCTATAGGATAATTAGTATCCTGATGTAAACTAAGGAAGATAAAATATTTCTCCATATGGGAGGATGTGTTCCTCTTGTTGATCTCCTCGTAGCAATGTTGTCAGGTCTTAATCAGTGTTAGATTGAGGCAGTGTAGTCACAGATATAAGATCAGGATTATGAATTGCATCAGATAACATACCTGTGTCTTGAGCAAAAGGTAGTCCTTCAACAAAAGGTACACTGCTTGTATTTGTGTCATCCTCTTGAGGGATCATATTATGCACAAACACTGGACTATTAGTAGTATTCCATTTGAAAGGAAACTCATCTTCCTTGAAAATAACATCTCTGCTAACAAAGAAATATTTGTTAATAAGATTATAGAGAACATAACCTTTATGTACCTCTAAGTATCCCATTAGCATACCAGTCTTAGTTCCAGATTGAAGCTTATCAGTTTCTTTTACATTCTTTGCATAAACAGACATCCAAAAACCCTTAGATAACTAATCGAGGGTTTTCTATTATGTAATTTTGTATAAGGTGACATGTTAACTATTGAAGATAGTATCCTATTAATTAGATATACAATTGTTTGTACACAGTGTCCCCAGTATTTTAAGAGGAACATTAACTTGAAGTCTAATAGCCCTTGTGACTTCTAAAATGTGTCTATGTTTTCTTTCTGCCAAACCATTTTATTGTGGTGTATAGCAAAAGGATCTTTGATGAATTATGCCTAGTCTTTTGAATAAACTGACATACACATCATTCATAAACTCTATACCATTATCAGACCTTATCAATTTCACGGTCTTATGGAATTGAGTTTGAACATATTGAAGAAATTGAGGAACGACCATACAAGTATCAAATTTTAACTTTAAAAGATATATCCAAGTCATTATTGTGAAATCATCTACTATAGTCAAGAAATATTTATTTTCATTAAATGTTTGAACCTTTTAAGATCCCCATATATGAATGTGAACAAGTTCAAAACTATCAACAGATTTAATAGAGCTACTAGGAAAAGACAACTTGCATTGTTTAGCACAAGGACACACTTTACATTTCTTGACAACCGCTACTGTAGTTTGAGAGTTCATATGTAAGATGCTATTTAGAGTTCTACCAGACACATGACCAAGCCTTTTATGCCATAGGCTTATATCAACTTCATATTGAGATGATGATTCTTGAGCAGTTAGATTGTTTATTCCTAGCTTTGTAGTAGACTGGTTACCAACATATACAACCCATTACACTCCTTACCAATCTTCATAGCCCTCCCATTTGAGAGATCCTGAAATGCACAAAAGTTAGGATAAAAGGCTACACAGTTTAATTCTTTCAGTTGCCTGAGAAATTAAGAACATGTTATATTTAAATTGAGGTAAAAGATACACATTACTTAGAGTAGTATTATTATAGATAGAGCTTGAACCAATATATGTTACTTGAGCTATATCACCATTTGGAAAATGAACCAGTTTAGAATTTGTATTTTTACTTATTGATGCCTCTATTGGCATGTTGATGTCAAAAACCATATGATTTGTAGCTCCTGTGTCAATTGAAACTATATGTTTGTAGCTCCTATGTCAATTATCCAACTCTTTTGAGAATTTTTGACACAAGTAAGGCTTTGTGTTTGGTTATATCTGAGCTTTTACCTGTTGGAGCATTACTGGCTACATTGATAGAACATCTTGCATTAAAGCTAAACCGTGTATGATTAAGCAGTTGCACAATATGATCATATTGGCTTTTGAGTGAAGACACATGCTCTTAGTTGTATCAGTTAAGCTGTCTTGTTTCTTAAGCCTTGTGCTACTCCTTCTTGCTCACATGCTTGATTAGATATATCTATTGACCTTTCTGTGAGAGCATTGTATGTAGTTGATGATCCTGACTTGTATCCAATGAGATTCCCTGCTCCCCCTTTCTTCTTGAACCTTGAGATATTAGGATATCCTACCAGCTTATAGCACACATCCTTAGTATGTTCCTTCATCTTGCAGAAGTCACAGAACATATTTTAATATTTCTTAAACTTTTGATAGCAAGTCTTTGAGTACATGATTATAGAATCATGACTACTAGAACTAGGAACTGCCCCAAGCAATCTAGCAGAGGAGCTTGAGGCTACTAAACTTTTAGCCTCATCTCCAATTATCATGGCATATGCCTGATTTACTGAAGGCAGAGGAGTCGTCATCAGTATTTGACTCCTTGCTTGCACATAGTTGTGATTCAATCCCATTAAGAACTTGTACAGTTTTTCCTCTGTAGTTAGACTAGAAACTCTTTAGATTTCTCACAATTGCAACTAGGAGGTGGCACCAAGGCTTCAAGTTCTACCCACAGCTCTTTCAATCTTGTGAAGTATGTTGCCATAAAAGCAGTTCCTTGGACTAAAGTTGTAATCTTTTTGTGAAGATTGAAAGTTCTTGAACCATCAACTTTGTCAAATCTTTCTTTTAGATCCTCCCAAACTTCATGAGCAGTTGTACCATACACCATTCCACCTAAAAGATTGTTGGACACAGTGTTCATTAACCAGGATTGAACAATGGAATTACACCTTTTCCATTGGTATCCCAACTCCTCTATGAAGCTTTCTTTTGTCCAAGAACCATCGACAAAGTCAAATGTATTCCTTCCTAGTAGTGCGATCCTCATGTATTTACTCCACAAAGAGTAGTTTTTAACACCAGTAAGTTGTAAGGAGATTAAAGAGATGCCACTTACATTAGCAGAATGAAGGTACGAGGGGTTCAAGAACTTGATTTGATCCATGAGCAGGCTGAGCAGTATGCGACTCCACCTGATTCTAACGTCACTTCTTAAGTTTGTGTTATTCATCTTGTCTAGACTTGAAGAATTGAATCTGGTTGATGTTTCATACTTCTAACCCGAACAGACCAGTATAATAACTTAGTCTAAGGCCTGAGAATTTGTAATCTTTATCAGAGATTTGTGCGGAAGATAGAAGTTAGCAGATCATCTACTCTGATACCATGAAGAGAATGAACCTAATCTTCATTTAAGATAACATATTCATTAGAATATAGACTTAAGAAGAAGAAAACAATGAAGATGAAAAAGAAGAAGAAGACCGGAAGAGAAATAGAAGATACAAAGAGATGTGAATGTATTGTGTATTTCTTATAGTAATCTATGAGTACAGATATGTATTTATACATATATAAAACTCTTGATCGATAGGTTGATCTTATCAGCTTATCACAAATAACTAGAATTTGCA
Organism: Datura stramonium; assembly: GCA_018107945.1. NCBI lineage: Eukaryota > Viridiplantae > Streptophyta > Magnoliopsida > Solanales > Solanaceae > Datura > Datura stramonium. The sequence continues at coordinate 229,212 of JACEIK010001213.1, forward strand.
ACTACCTTGGCTCCTCTTTTAACTAACTAACTAACTTAGTTAAATTACAACTAACTTCTTGCTGATACTAACCTGCCCCTTTACTGCTTCCTTCAATAGTTTTTGATTAGTTCCAAAATCTCTTCATAGGATCCACTAGTGCGCGGATTAGTATCTATATAAAAAGTATAAGACATGTGTTGGAGAATATACCATAAATTACAGTTGAAAGTAATATGAACAAAAATATATGAGTAAATATTCAGGTTGAGGCACAGATATCTTGTTCTTTTTAAGGAGATTCAAGTCCACAACAGTATAACCTTACAGATCAAGCAATAATACTTTTGACTTGTCCCTTTCAAGATACAACAGCCCAACAACTTTGTCTCCAAAAACTCCAGATTAGTTGTAGAGTCTAAAACTCCACCAAAAGAACACCTTCCTTTAATATAGAATTACTCTCTTTTGTATAGTGAATTAGTTGAAGACCTAGAATATTTTCTTTGTCTTAACTCACTCTTTCACTACACCAAACCCAATTTATAAACACTTCTAATCCACTTCTCATCTATTTTTCATCTCATGCAACACAAGATAAGACCATCACTATTTATAGATGAAGAATTCTTCCTTTTAATGAATTGGAAGAAAGTGAGCAATAATATGGGTAAATTATGAGAGAATTATGGATTAGAGGTTAGATGAATAATAAGACATAATGATGTATNTGAGAAAAGTAATGTCACATTCATCACAATGAATGTAAGAAATATAATACTAAGACATTTTTAAATATAACATTAAAATGCTCCAACAACATGTAACGTGACTATAATAATAATGCATACTCATTAAGTACATTGACCGCCCGTAACAAGGTAATGATGAAGATTGACTCAAAATACTTACTAAATCAATCTGTACAGATAATGTATGATCTAAACAGATAATATGTATAATCAATATGAGATACGATGCACAAATATAGAATAATCATTTATACACATGTACATTGTATAATATAATATGCAAGTCACAAGAGTAGGAATAAGATATGCATAAAGACTCCATTTTTATTCATAATCAATGATCTTAGCAGTACACACCAGACACACTAATCGAAGTATACGGGTTATGCTATAACTCTAGAGGTACAAATTCATATTCACACGCTACATGAATAATTAACGTGTCATAATTCGTACAGATAACTCACATGCATCAACTGCATCTATGTATAACAATGGATATACAAATATTATGCATATGTATAGTACTACATGAAAATATCTAAATATGTAAATTACATGTGCATAGCTCATAATGATAACCTAATATGAAAACGATGTCTATAACATTATCTCTAGTATAGAAGTATGCCCAATTAGACATGCAACAAGTAAAATATGAAAAGTAGACATGGCATGTCATGTTATCCCAACACAGAAACTCTGGTATCCACGTATGTGTTTGTCACTTTGCATATATATTACCCTCATGCATGAAGTATTTTCAGATAAGTCAAGAAAGATTTCCTCATTGAGGTCAAAGTTTGGACTCATCTCAGTCCAAAATAACTCATCCTTTTTGAATCGTTTTTCGTCACCTTGAATCGATCACACGATTTGAATCTACTAAAATATACTCTACGAGGTTAGAGATACTCATATTATAAATTTTTTTCTTTGATAACCATGGTGTCCTCTCCATGTTGCGCACACCTCAACTAATTCTACAGATATTTGCCACCTCTCACCAGCAACAAGTACCACGTAACTCTGTCCACCAAGGCTAGGACAGATGAGAAGAAATCACCTAGTGTAATTTTTTTATCTCCGTTGGGATTTGAACCTAAGATCTCATAATTTTTAACCAATTCATTGACCACTAAGCCACACTCTTGGGTGCTACTCATATTATAATTTTAAAATAGATCAAAGTCAAAGTCAAGTCAAATTTGATCCCGTAGTTAAAATAAAAAATTGATTACATTTCTAAATTACTCATAATCCTACGTGTTTGAGTTTATCCTTAAATTTCAGATTTGACCTCGAATGGATACTCAAATCACTAAATTTCACTCTCTTAAAGCTAGGCAAACCGCCTTCTCCACCCCACCCTCAATTTCTACTTCTAGAATGTATAAATTAGACATTAAATTCAATGGGTAATCGCAATACTTTTTCAAAATTAAGTTAAGGTCACTTATCCAAGATTTGTAGACGAAATCCCCCTCTTTAGGTTGAGCTAATCTGAGCTCTCAAGACTCAACAATGGTGAAATAACTCCACATTTTCATTTTTGCTTGTTTTTATACTTGTAACATTATTTAGCACGATCATGCTTTCTTAGCATAATCACACTTGAGGCAAAAAAATTTAATTCAATGTGATAGCTTTGTCTGCTCCATTTCTAGAGCGCAATGCCGTTGCCTGCATGTCCTGGCCTTCAGTGCGATGGTACTGATCAATATTTTTCTTCAGCGTGTTGTGCTCATACCAAAAAAAAAAAAAAAAGAATCACACACAGTTCGAATCTAATTTTTATTGCTCAAAACCCATTTGAATCCCTCATATCTCAACCCAAATCACTCAAACAAATCCTATAAAATGAAATATGACTTGTACAAAATTTAAAATCATGAAATAGAGTGTTTTAATTAAAAATAAGAAAATGAATTATTACATCAACTCTTAACACTTGTTTACATTTCAAAATGCTTTTAAATTCGAACCGATTACTTAAAAGCATACTTTTATTTAGCTAACCTATATACAGGCTCAAAGTCTACTTCAAAAGCCATAGCTTAAGCTTTAGTTGATTCTTGACAAGATTTAGATGATATTCTCACGAAATGCTTTTCCTAATTTGAAGATCTTAATGGCCCATGACTTTGAAAATGATCAATTAAGTACTAGTAGTACTACTTTTTTTTTTTGACTTCAAGTACTACTAATCTACCACTATTACTATAGTAGTACCATCATTTATCTTATTGCCCCTTAGGAACTCCAAATCTTACATCAAAATTGATGTGACACGAGCTTCATAGTCATTGAACTAGTAGAATTATGCTCATTGAGTATCTTTTCTTTTTCTAATTCTTTAAGTTTATATTCCACTAAAGAACTTTCATTTCTTATTCCAAACGAAAATAAATTTGTCATATTCCATTTGTGGAGTAATGTTTTGCTTTTTAAATTGAGCAAAGGAATAAACAATAACCCATAATCTTGTGATTCAGAGAGATTATGTTTCTCGTTAAAATTATATATATATATATATACTCGTCATCTAACCGATGATGCATAGTTATCATTTTCATTAACAAACTGAATTAAAAAAGATAATTTAAAATTATTTTTTTAATTTTAAAAATATCACTTGACTTTAAAAAATCAGCCCACTCATTTTTTTTATCCCTTCAGTCCCGACCAAACTAAAAAAAAAATCTCAATCCCTTTTTTATTGAGCTGTGATCCAAACCCATTTTATGACTAGTTATAAGAGGAATCGGATTTTTTCATTTGCGTTGGGTCTGGAGGGTTAAAAAAGACCTAAAAAAAAAATCTCAATCCCTTTTTTATCGGAAATGCGGATCCAAACCCATTTTATGACTAGTTATAAGAGGAATCGGATTTTTTCATTTGCGTTGGGTCTCGGAGGGTTAAAAAGACGAGTGAGGTAATTTTTTAAAGCAATTTTAAAATTTATTTAAAATTTTAATTGTCACGCCCACTGTGGTATGATCTGAGACTCCTGGTGCCCTACTATAATTCGAATTGCTGCACCATCGAGCCTAAGCACATCCGGTGCCCGGTCGGCTCTAACTCGATTCATGGAATCAACGGGGCTATACGACGGTCAGAATACAAACTTCCAAATTAATCGGGTCTATGTTCCAATCCGTACCGTAATATCGCCTAACTAGAATCATTCTCATATGGGAAACCTATGCGCGCCGACAAGGCCACCATGTCAAGCTCTAGTATTTCTAACTCAATATAACAAATACTAAACATCGTGACCGGCAAGGTCAAAACTACTAACTGGATACCTACCCTTACACGACCAACATAAACAACAATACTAAATGTAAATTAAACATACGCACGCCCACGACCGCACAACTAACCACGTGGAGATATATACACAATTTGCAAGCCTCTACTTAACACGATAGCATGGTTTCCGGGACAGGCTCCACCTACCCGCATTTTATACAACAAAGAAAAAGATAAACTCAATATCAAGCTCCTGATGACAGGAGGTGATGACCAAGGCTTAGCTAGGATCACGAGGGATCGGTTTCTTGTCTAGCGAGCACTGGGCAGTGCACGCAGCGCCTGCGCGCGCACCACCGGTACCGAGTATGCAAAGCAACCGAACATAATCAACATAAGCAACATAACTAGAAACTCAACAATAGAAATATCCGAAACCTGCCCTGACTCGAGCAGAATCTCAAAATGTGCTTTTCTCGTACCGAGAGTAAGGCGTGGTGGCAATTGCCGACGTGGCGATCTCATTGCCTATCAACTAATAAATAACATATATATATATATATATACATATACATAACAACAAGGACTGGTCATACACCTATGTCGGAAGTGCCAACCAACAAACAATCTATATACCCCTACCTGTGTCAAAAACCATCCAAAATAAATCACTCCACTTCGTCTACTAACTACGAAAGCACTTACCGGCCCCTGGCTCCCATCTCGAGCTATGGCCTCTCATAGTAAATAATCGGGTTCGAGCTCCATGACTCGTACGTAAACTCGTAATCAGATTCACCTACCTCGGCGCAAGCGCACAATGTGTTATACTATGCCGACGCCCGATTTTGGGAATGCTCCATCCCACTTTCTGCCCTGGCCAATAACCATACCACTGAGTGGCGTATCCTCACCCTCACTAGGTGGGTCGACACAACATTAACCTTGGCGCGAGGACGCTCAAAGGGGCCCTCATAACACAAATGTGTCTCAACAACAATAATCACGTATAGCAAGCATGTTTGAACCGAAAATACTATCTGTATTCTTATTTCTCATTCTCAACTTTTTCTCGTGTTATACCGATTCTCATAATCGAACTATACCGTATCTCGAGATATTATCTCGACTGTCTGACTATGCTATATATGAGATATTATCTGACGTCTAGCTATACCTCGTAAATCGAGATATTATTCGACTGTCTCGATATTGTTTTATTAACTTTCATTCAATATATCATAATATTATAAAACATGCTTGCTAAATTCAAAAGACGCTTGTTAAACTCATACCGATTCAATCCTCGACTTCCGAATTCTTTCTTCTATATACATCACGCTATCTACCTGCATCGATTACTAACTTGCTGTAGGAATTAGCTTTACATACCTTCGTTTCGTAGTTCCCCGACTAATCGGCGTAGCTCTAAGCCAAGGAGTTTCAGCTTACTTCTCCTAACCGCATTCATATATATGTCATCTAGAGCTAATTACGCGATATCCCGAAGAAAATCTCACTTTCAATATATATAACTCCAAACTTAGGCTTATCGAAAACGGTCTAAAACTCGCTATTTCTAAAGTCCGTATGGGAGAAATACTCACTTTAGGGCTGTGAGTATATTGACACTAAATTTGGAGCAATTCCACTTACCTTAACTCTCGCAGAACGACGGTTCGCCGGCCGAATTTACGAAACTAAACCCGTAGGAATGCTCCGCCGCTAATACCTCTGTGAGATCTAGGATTAATTCGAAAGTTTGACCGCGTTTGGCAAACAGAATTCTGACGAAAATATCAAGAAATCTCGCTCTCCTCAAGCTCGCATTCTTCGGAAATTATGGAATGTTTTATAAAATAAACCGAAGTTTGGAGGCTTATATACTTAAGCTTGGACAGTGGCCTCCGTGTCACGAGTCAACGCGAGGCCCTCCTCCGTGGCACGTTGCCATCACGGAGAGGGGCTCACCGCTCCTTCCGCGATGGTTCACCTAATTTCTTATCCTATTCTTTCCCCACTTTTCCTAAGACTTACGACATTCAAAAATCCCAACCAACATGCCGAATGCGCTATCTACATGTTGAGAATTTACTGGGTGTAACATTAATGAAAAAGATAATATATATTATTTATTAAATAATTGAATATATATATATATATATATATATATATACTAATTTTTTTAACAAGAAATATATTCATTCTAAATCACAAAGTTAAAAGATATACTTGTCCTCTAAAACAACCAAATCAACCGCAAGTAAAATACGAAGTAGATATGTCATTAAGTAACATTTGTAATTATAACTCTATTTGCAAGATCATGGAAAGGCACAATAATATGTATTAAAATAAATATTGCTTCTTCTCCTTTTTATTCATAAAAGTAGTGTTTGAATTTGTTTACACACATCTAAATTAATTTACTACGTCTAATCAATATACCTGTTAACATACTCCAGCTTCATTTCTACGAACTTTATACATGTTAACATACTCCAGCTTTCTCTACGAAGTTCATAAACTTTTCTCCTAATCAACAAGAAAAACAAAAATAAAACAAATAACAAAACAAGTGTGAGAGTGCAATTTTCTTTTTTTCGTATTAAGATATTATGGGTGTTATCAGTATCAAAATTTTTTATTTTTATTTTTTCCATGTTTGATTAATCAAAACTTTAGAAGATTCATTCTCATCACTACACCAATTGAACAATTGGCCCCTTTAAGAATTTTTATTCTTTTTTAAATATTTTTCTTCGTACCGAATATGTGATATATATGCAAACTATAAATTGATGTCTTGATTTCATTTGGCTCGATCGACACTTTGCCCCTCCTCATTTTCTACCGATAAATTTTAGGTATTACAAGTAAGAGTGATTTTCAATTTTGTTTGTTTTTATTTGATTAATTCCCTTGTACATCAATATATTTATTATTCATAGAGGAAAATGAGGGCCCTAGTACATAGGGCTATTGTTGTAATAAAAGAAGAGAAAGTGGAAGTAGAAGCCAAATAAGAGAACATCATCTTTAAAGAAGTGAAAGCTCATTCTATCCAATCCTCTCACATATAGGCTATAGCTTTGATATAATGATCAAAAGCCATCCTTTAGGCTACATATATAAATAGCCTATTTTAAAGATCCACACTTTTGGTTATATACAAACCCCTTATTCTTCCATTTTCATATAGTTTCTTGATGGAACGTGCTCAAACAAATTTCATGAATTTTTTAAGCCACTATTGTTGGTTTGCATTATAAGTGTTGAGTTTGTCTCACATCAGCTATGAAATGGGGATTTGGTATTTTTATGTTGTCTCAGATAATTTTATTTTATGATCTAATTTCTTATCAGGCTATCAAACATAATTTAATTTTTAATTTAGTCAATATTAAATACTTATATTATATTATTTATGCTCCAACTTTCAATTGACAAGTCCATGCAGAGGATGTTAAATTTTTCCCGCATCATAAATGAAAATTCTTGTCTTCTTATACGATCTGAAGCTTAATCATAATATTGATTAATTTTTAAAAATTACGAAATTTTGAAAAGTTTTAAAAAGGATTAAAAAGATAAAAAGTAAAAAAATTAAAAAAATTAAAAAAATTCAACTTCTAATTAAATTTTAATCTTAATAAATAAAGCTCATATTCTCTATGTTTTAGGAGGTTAATAACTTTATTATAACGAAAATACCAACTAATAAGTTATTTATGAACGTCGTTATAATTTTTATTTTGAAAAAGCGAATTAAAATTGATTGAGAAGACTATCATGCATCTTAATTCGCTCTTGGGATAACATAAATAAAGTTCAATCTATTCCTCTTTATGAAGAAATTATATTACTATATATGTATAAATTGTTAAATCCTTTTAATATTAGCACGATAACTTTAGTGTCACGCCTTAAAAGGCATTCATTAGTATATCTTTGCCACAATATTGAATTACTTGTGTATAGTTTGGTGCATAATAAATTAAAACATTAAAATATAAGTGATTATGCCAATGGGAGTGGGTATAAAAACGTTGATAAAGTCGATGGGACACCAATTCCCACCGTTTGCTAATTACTCCATGAGAAAAGAAAAAGAAAGGTAAAATTCCAGCAATGAGTCTCCATCAGGTAGAAGGGACAATACATGAATAGACAAAGAAAGAGGATAAGGTAACGGTGCCTATGTGGGACCTATATACATTATTTATTTTTCATTCCAATTTAGGTGTGTTTAACTTAACATAAAAAATTATGATCTAAAATATTTTTTGACTATTTGTTGCCAGGAGTGTCAAATATGAACAAAAAAGTAGTGGCCCAAAATTTTAAGACTTGGATACAATATATTTTATATTGAGCTTATTTTAAATCAATTTAATATAAATTCATTTTTGTAAATGATCTTTTTAAGATTATTTTAATATAATTTTTTGTTTGAGAATTATTTGATTTTTATTATCTAGGCTCCGATGTCTAAGCCGTGGTGGGTCCTAAATTAAGATTCCACTCAAGTCTCGGATTTTAGGTCACATTTGGGGTGGGATTTGGGTTCTCGGGTCAAAGCGAGTCTCGAGTCTTCTGTGGGTCCCGAGTCAAGGTAGGATCTATTTTGGGTCAAATTCGTCAAGTCTAGGATCGTGTGGTTGCCCAATGTGGTTAGTGGTTGAACTGGAATTTTGGGTCTAAGTTGGTTTTCAAGTTTTGGGTCAAAATTGAATCTCGAGTTTTAGGTAAGGGTCCGCACTCGGATCGGAATCAGGTCTCGAGTTAGAATCGAGTCTCAAATCGATATCGGTGGTTGATGCTTGTTCCAAGGCTTCGATCCAGGGTTGGATCAGCAGGCTGGGAGTTGTGAGTCCCACCTGAGGGCTCAAGTCTTGATGGATAGTTTGAAAAGAGTGGAGTTAAGTAATGAAGGGGTAGAGAAAGCTCTAATAATTTAATAATAGGGTCAAATTGGGGCGGGGTCATAACCCATCCCATTTTTAGTCCATTTCAACTCAAGTTATAATTTTTGGTTAATTTTAGAAAAATTCATTTATTTACTTAACCTTAATTTTTAATGAGTCATCTTCGCACAAATATCTTTTATTGGGTGGTCTTTAAGTTTGCCCGCCAAAATTCTTGGTCTTTAATTTTTAACCTTCAAGGCTTTAAGTAATAAAAGATATCAAAAATGTCTTCTTAACAGTAAAAAGAAATTGTAAGGCATAAATTCGTGTAATGTTATGCTCTTGGCATAAATTCAATGGCATGTTATGCCTCAAGATATAAGAAATTATGTCCAAGGCATAAGTGCAATCACACAAGTTATTCTAAAGGCAAGAAATTGAGCTCAAGGCACAAATTAATCCTTCTTCATTGCAGCATGACATGTCAAAACAGGTATTATAGCTTTAGTGACACAAGTTACAAACCAAGAAAAAATCATAAACAAGGAATAAGTTATGCCCGGCGGCATAAGTGTGCTGACACAAATTATATTCAAAGACAAAAAGAATTAAACTCAGTCGAATAAGTCCAATGTTACAAGTTATGTCCTAAGTATGCACTATGCCCACAGATAAACGCATAGCTACGCTTACGCATCAAGCACAAAAGAACTGAGTTCAAGAGGGCAACATGGCTGTGTTGTTCAAGGCGCGCTTGACATAAGTTATGCCTAACGTCGCATTTTCTAAAAGTCTCTGTTTTGCGAATCAAATACTATAAAACTTATGCTCCAAAGCAAACCTTCTCTAAAAAGTTATGCTTTGCAAAAATAAATTTCCCAAGAAATACTAATTAAGGATTTGGCCCATAAATTTTCATTAAATGAACAAGAAGAAAAAAAATTAAAGATTACAATCTTGAGGAGCAAAAATAAGACTCCCAAATAGGGATAGTCCATGCTAAAATTATATTTAACTTATTCAATTTTAGCCCTATACATTCTTTTGACACTTCTATGTGGTTATAAAATCATTTCCCTAAAGGTACAAGAAATTTTTAAATTAAATGTTTTTTAATTATAAAAATATAACATTATTTTTTAGAAAGTCTAAACAATAAGTTATATCATATAAATTAATATAGAGAAAGAAAAATTTGAAGGCAAAAATGACATGAGGTGTATGATTATGATTTATGAAATGATATATTGCAAAATAGTGACCAAAGATTTTTCAGAGAGGGTAAATTTTACTATGCGCTAATACTATTAAAATTTTTTTAATAATTAAATTGAAGTTTTGATATAATTATATTTAAAATTTTCGAAAAATGTACTTTGATACATAAAATATTATATATATTCAAGTAATATCTAAAGAGGGATATAACAATTTGTGACTTAGGTATCTTATCATAATAATATAAATTTCAATAATTAATTTAATGATTTAAATTCGTGACTTAAAGATCATATAAAGGTACTTTACTATTTCTTCAAAATTTTAATTCATAATTTCTTTTTTGTATTATAACTATAGCTTAATATATAATAGTAGGTTACTTACTTTTTTTAAAGTTAACATTATTGTTTATGATTAAATATTTCCACTAATAAGCAATAATATTAACTTTTAGAAAGGTAAGTAATTTACTATTACCAATTAAAGTATACTGATAATTAAAAAATTTATACTATTAAATATATAATTTAATAAAAGAAAAAACCCCAAAATTTTTTAATTTTTAAAATTTTAAAAATATACGTTCCCAACATAAAATATTATGCCACACAATTCTAATATACAATATTATAGATGAAAAAGGTATTATACGTAATATATTAAACATTATATAAAATAAATAATAATGTATAAAAATTATATACACAAAATATGAACTACATCCAATAACAAATTCAAAAATAACTAATTATTACATAAATATTTTTCTCAAGACATAAAGCATAATTTCCTTTTTTTTTTTTTTCTTTTTTAGGGTGGAGTGGGGCCAATACCCAAAAATTTCTTTATTGATACTCATGCTTTATATGGAAATTAGAGTTACAAGGTCTACACATTTGTAATCTCCATTGACCTTGGAAAATTGTCAGACGACAAGCTTCATTTTGCATCGTCTCCACTTTTTGTTGATAGTAATCGAATATGTTTCAATTGGCTGATTTGATTTATGAACCTCTTCTCTACTGTTTTATTTTATTATTATTATTATTTTACATATTTTTGACTAAATTGAATGTATCATCAAATGGGCATCGAATACTATTTTTTAAAATAGGAAAATAGGGATTTTTATTTTTTCTTATAGATATGGAGATTTTTTGTGACATTGACTAAAAAAATATTAATTTCTAGCAACAGTAAACAAAATTTGATTAAAAAAGGGACTCTTCAAACAAATTACTACAAGTGATATTTGTTTGACACCCTTACCCAATAATTATTGAGTTTTTTTGTCATAAAAATGAATATGATACTCAAGAGTACAATTTGCTCCCTATCAAAACACAACTTTCATGTTTCGATGGAATTCTAGTGAATTGAAAAAAGATTCGCTGATCAATGAAGAGATTCATTTGGATATTTTGTAAATCTTTCAACGTTTTTGGTTGGATGGTGGTCCTTTCTCTTTTTATTTACTTTCTTAATTTATTACTGACTATGTTTTTTTTTATTTGGCCAATGGAAATCATATGGAGGATGAAATTAAACATGTACAAAGACCATTCTCTTTATTATAACTAAATAAATAATTAAGAGATTTCGCATCAAACACACTCTAAAACAAACTAATAAGTGAAAAGATAAATAGATATGATAATAGAAATTATACTCGTATGTCACAAGTTTGAAATATTAATTGTACCTTACGAAAGGATAAGATTATGGAAAAATTACATAACATAGCATAATTATAAAACTATTTATTTATAATAGTCATAACTTTAAAAAGTTACATAACATAGCATAATTATGAAAACTTATTTATTTATAATAGTCATAACTTAAAAAAATTCATATTATGGCTTTATTTTATTTAATGGTCATTTTTTTTGTCGTACTCATATTCAATACTCCTTAAAATCCTCCAACAATCGCCCAACTCCCCTTCCATCCTCTCTCCCTTATTCATCATCATCAATCCGATTTCTCTTATTAAACCTACGATTCTCGCCATTCTCTTTCTTGTCTCTAGAATCCATTCAAATCTGTAAGTTTCATTCATGATTTTCATTTAAAATAATGTGAGCATTTATATCAGTAGAAAATCACAATCATGCAAATTATTATTTTTTGTAACTCAAATTTTGATACTTGAAATCTGCAACAGATTTCTGAGAAATCCTGCTACACTGGGGTAAGTGATTTTCTCGATTTTGAAAAATAATATTCGTGGTATGTTTATAGTTTATGTATTATTGCTTGATACATTCAAATATATAACTTTATGTCATTTTCGTAATTTTATATATGCAAATACATATAAATACTCAATATATATTTTGATTTGATTTATTATGTGTTCACCAAAGTAGACAACATTTATTTTAGTACTTGTATATGTGTTTTGTCAATAAGCATGTATTTATCAAATAAACTATTTATTTTAACAGTAAATTACGTTTTAGTACTTTTTGATACATTCAAATACATAATAATTTATATACGTTTTAGTACTTGTATTGTGTTTTGTTTTTTTGTGTTTTGTTGAATGTTATGTATTTATCGCTGGAACTATTATTTTAACAATAAATACGCGAAGTACTTGATACATTCAAATACATAATAATTTATGTAATTTTTTAGAATTTTACATATACATACATACATACATACATATATAAGTTGTTATGGTATACATATATACATGTATAAAATATTTTTGTTTGTATTTTATGATATAAACTATTCATTTATTATTTCTTTATTCTAATTTACTGTTATGTAACAAGAAATAAAATATTTTCGTAACTTTTTTCTGTTTTTGTTTTACAAGTTGTTATGGTAAATAAATTTTTTATTAATTATTAGAATTCTTTTATTAAGGAACGCAATAATTATCAGTTGAGTAGAAAAAGATAACTGATTATTTATGTGAAACATAATCTCCAAAATCACTCACCTAATGTATTTATATTTTGATACGTTTTACCAATGATAAATACAACACATGTCACATAAAATATTATCAGCTTAAGCCTATTTTCTTTCAAATTGTTGACATTTTAAATTTTTTCTCTGAGATTATTCACATGTCTGTTCTTAATTGGCGGCCCAATACTATTCTTTTAAAAAAGTTGAGGTCCAGGTAACAGACTCAAAATCCTAGATTTCATCACAAAAAAAGATTCGTGCTAATTAATTTTCATCTTCCTAAACCAAACAAGCTTTGCTTTTTGCAAGATTTTCTTCTATACTTCTTAATGAAACATGCTTTCGGCTTACACATGTATCCTAACAAACCACATATAACACTCTCTCCATCTATCTTTATTATTTTAATATTAAAAAACAACAAATGAAATATATTAATTTTTTTTTATCACTCCTATAAGTTTAATGCGTTGAAAAAATTATAAATTATAAACTAAACAATTAATTACGTCTTAATTTTTCAAACTACAAGTAAATAAAAATATCTATTTTTAATGTAATAATGAAGAGAGTATTACATGATTAAGAAAATATTAAAGAGTTATATTTTTTTTCAACATATTTACTAGAGATAAGTGGATAAAAATACATTATTCTTTTTAAGAATGAATAGTTTTTCTAAGGGGTGTACCTCCAAATTATTTTGATATGGTGGGAGTAATTATTTTTAATATATCAGACAAATTGTATAAGGGAACGCTAATCTTATCAGCTTTAAATTTTCAATTTCCAACACAAAATTTAGAAATTCCAACTCCCAACTCAAAAACTAGAAACACTGAAAACTTTCTGGCATGATAACAGCTTTAAATTTTCAACTCAAAAGTTTTCAGTGTATGTAATATTCTAGCTTGCTCTAAAAATAGATTATTAGATCATTATCACTTATCAACGCTGAGGGTGGAACCTGGAAAACATGATAATTCATTTACTACAGTTTTTAACACATGAGTGGCCTGTGGTTTCTACTTTCTACATACAATACCCAACAAAACAAATCAGTGGGTGCAACAAACAAGTGTTATACTTTTATGAATTCCGTGTATAAAACTATAAAACTGCTACTATTACAAAATGTTACATTACTAGTTTCCGTAACTAACATCAAGAGTTGGCACCCTACAGTGAGAGCTCAATCTATTTGGTTCCTGTATTTGGGGCTTTAGCAGCAACAAATCATATCAGTAACCTTTTCAGTTTATGGACAAGTAAAAATGCAAATAGTATCTCAACAAGTTAGAGAAAAGGCACGCCCATACCATCACTATCAGTTGATTTTGTGTTCTCTAAACAGAACAGTACAAGCCTCAATAGAGACTGCTTATTTCCTTGTAGAGAGGGGCCGATCAGCATTGCCCATCTCGTTATGCTTACCTTAATGGCATGCTCAGTCTACGCATAAGCTTATTCTCTTTTAGTAGCAAGATCTTATGGTCTTGTTTTTGCCACTTCAAACGACTTATTACGTTCATCCCTTTGATTAAAGAATTTTCATACCTAAATTGAAAAATGATGCAATGTGCTATAAGAATAATGTGCAGCAACATCTCGAGGGCAAAGATGGGAAACAGTGCAGAGACAGAGAGGACAACAGTTTAGAATTCGAACAGAAAAAATGAGGACTCTATTAGACGAACTTTAGGTCTGTTATCCCAATGGAAACCCCCACTCAACTCTAGCTGTCTAGCTAGAGTGATAGCCAATCATGTCTGTTTGCAGAGATCAGCGATGACATCTGTTTGAAGTTATAAGTTCGTTCAGGCACTTAGAGTTGTTTTATATGAATAAGTTGGGGAAATTCTATGTATTCAACATATAGGGAAGAGCACCAAACAACTTAAGATTCTACAGGCCATCAATGATTCAACGGTAAGTAATCAGAGAACCAAGGCATTTGATGAAGGAATTTTGGTTTTTCCGACTTCTTTTATTTTATTTTTTCAATGAAAGGATTGCAATCCATCAGTGAAACACCTGCATATGCAACAGAAGATCGAGGAAAGAGCAGAAGATAAAGATATAGTGAGTGCAGAAGGATCTAGCTAGAACATATCACATTCTAGGCAATCTCACAGTCAAATTGCTACAGGAGTATTGAGATCCAGGGAGGTTAAAAGCCTCCGTCAAGAGAAATGGATGAGGAAAGAGGCAACCAAAAATCTGCTAAGTTAGAACAATTTTAGGATGATGGTTGTGAATGCACACAATTGTGTGCAACTATCATTTTTCAACTCTCATTACGTTTGAAGAATGTATTTCCTAAAGCAAGCAACTAGAAGCAGTACAATTCCAGAAAGCAGACTACAAATGAAGGGGAGTCATCTCTTTATACTGAGTAGTGACATGGACATCAGAGAAACATCAGCAAGAGTAGCTCAATGCTACAAACTTGATAGTGTAGGTCCTGATTCCCCAACCAGCATGTCCATTTTTTCCTTAATCTCTGTACTCTTAACTATTAGTATCTCGTATCCAAAAGTGATTTCGATGAGCATGGGCCAGATGGCAAGGGAAGGAGCTTGCAGCCTTCACTTGATTTAACAGGAATCCCCAGGCATACAAGATTATTACAGTTCTGCAATGACACCAATGATATGTCTAATCGGAACAATCTGAATGGAATTGGATCACAAGCAGGTGTTTCCGCTTGAGCAATGAGCCAACAATACAGCCCATCTCTTTCTACATTGTAATTTTTTTTTAACAACTGTGGTATCCGGGCCAGCTTGCGTGCACCTCAATTAATTCCACGGAATACCTGTCACCTCCCACCACCAACAAGTACCAGGTAACTCTATCCACCGAGACTTGGACAGATGAGAAGAAATCACCTAGTGCCATGGTTCTCACCCACTTTATTGACCACTAGGTCACACCCTTGGGTGCGTATTCAAATGCGTCTGCCATTTTTGTTAAAAACAATAAAGCTTCTTCTTTAACCCCCCAAGCCATTACCCAAACACTCTACTAAATTTTAAAGGAACACGAAACTCCAAACAAGCAGGCCTAAACAAAGTAGGAAGACCACTGACACACAAGAAAACTTGATGTTACAGGAAAGAGCATTGACAGACTGGAAACTTTGATGTTGAAGAACCAACAACATTTTGCTTCTTTTTTCTGCTTATTTTTTGACGCACACAGCAACGTCCCATTTGCATAGATGACTAAAAGTTTCCTTAGAAGCAAATTTCAGGGCATACTGCACCACCTCCCCCTCCTTCCTTTTTTCTGTATACAGTTAGTATACTGGGGTTCTTTAATCCCTTCTTTTAGTTAGTTAGACGTACTTGTGAGTTTTAACAAATAAATAAATTTTTCCATATTGAGGCATATGCAAGAATTGTTTGTTAAGCACGCAGAACTTAAAGACATATTGAAGACAAAGATGCAACATCAAATAATACTTGGGAAAATGTCTGACAAAAGGATGACAACTAACCTTTCTCCCACTCAACATGGAGAAGATGACAAGTCGCCATTATTCACATATGCTAACCAAAAGGAATTGTACAAACCCAATAAAACTTAAAGTAGTTGCACTATCTAGGGTAGTGCAGGTACAAGTAGAAGTGACCTACTCACCATTAACTCCATAAAACTCTCAAGTAGCACTAAACAGCTGCTTCCATATCTTCTACAATGTATTGCAGCATCAAACAAGCAGCTGCCTCAAGCTTTACTAAAATAGACATCCACAAAGGAATAAGCCTCTATGCTCATAAGAGGATTACCTACTGTAATTTGTTCAAGCTCCTAAAACCACCCTCGTCGCATTTCCAGACAAGAGCTGATTCCTCTTCAAAGACCAAGGAGCCCTTAATGAGGAAAAAATGGAAGGAAGATGGAGGTTAGCACAGAAAAAGGGCACAGCAACACTTCGACTTACAATAGAATCAACATCAATCACGCCAAAAAGTCAAAACCAATAATTTGAAGAAACCACCAGCAGTTCATTAAAATATTCCCTCTTTTTTTTCACCATTTGAGGCAGTTCAAAGTTTATGGCTCGTCAGTCTTACAAAAGAGCTCTTTTGAGGCTGAAAGAGAACCACTTAGTTCTCAGGATGTGAACTGACTTCAGCTGCAAATGGTGTTCATTCTAGATTCAACAATTTCACGGATCGATAAAATCAAGATACGACTATGACCTCCAACCACTAGGTCTGCTTGTTACCACTACATCACTCTCTGATGGAAACTCAACCTCATTCTTATCTACACAACTTCTCTTTGTGTATGTGTGCTATGTGAGAAAACAAGAGAGAGAGAGTGTGTAGTAAGAGTAGTAGTAGTTCACAAAGATATAAAGAGAAAGAGAAAAATGGCAAGAGGAGAGGATCACTTTCCTGTCTACAAGATGCAAAATGTACTCTCAATAATCATTCCCTCAAAAATTTCATGCTTCAGTTAAAAATACTACGCTAGCACAATCTATATCTTCTTTTTCTGCTAGCGTAGTCTATAACTCTATATCCATATGATATCAAGCAATCCACTGCATGAATCAAATTCAAAAAGTAATAAGCCACTCCAATAGTTGGTTCCCCCAGAGGATGTGCAGCACTCATGATTGTAGTGTTGTCAAAGGCTTACTTAACATGTGCTTAAGTTCTGAAGCTAGGTACAAAACAAGCTGAGTGCTTTGGATCCCTTAGGCAGCACTTCAGTTCAAGCACCAAGGCACTAGGCGTTCGTTTCATCATCCGCGGCTCCCATGTTACTATAACCATTTCACTCAATTATATTTTTTTCAGCTCCTTTATCATATAACCATCCGGGTTTTTTTCCTGATAATTCATAATTATTGTTTGTGTTAGTTATTACTCTTGAATTATATATACAGTTTTCCTTTTTTTCAAAATTTGAGTCCTTCATTAAAACCTGCACTATATTTGCATATAAAGACCCAATAAATCAACACTTTTTTATTTGCCTTTGATAACACTGCATGATTGTAATATTAGCATGTCAATCCACCATATACCTAGTGTCTTGCTAGAACTGGTAAGAGTTAAGTTCCATGATTCAAAAGGGAAAATAATAGGAAACCAACCTAACAATATTAGTTAGAAAAGGAGCAAATCCATCAATGGGAGATATCACATAGTCCAGATGTAACAGCTTAAAATCATTATACAAGTGATCTTTATGAAAAGGATATTTCAACTTCATAAGCTATAGAATCCGATTTCATGGATATATAGATAAATTACTGACAAAGCAAAGAACAGTTCATTATGCATCATATCATAACCACAGAGCTCAGTAAAATCAAATACATTTCAAATATATGAAATAGGAATCCTTGCATACACGAATAATCAGATATCATACAACAGACAAGCCAACCACTTTGTTCGAAAATTGAACTGCCGTTCAGATTTACTTCAATAAACAACCATCAAGTAGTACAACAACATTTTCCTTTCTGAAGGACCAAGTGTTCTAGGAGATCACTGCCTCCATCCTGTTTTAGCACAGCAATCAATATAAAACTAACATTCAGTTTCAACATTATGAGAAGTTAGAATTCCCAAATCAGAAAAGTTACCATTGAAGCTAATGATCTTCCTCTTCTAACAACTCCACCTCTAAGGCACTGCATTTAGTCGAGCCTCAAACACGAACCCACGATAAAGTCCATCACTATTCCCCGGAACACCACTGATCCACCGCCATTCCCCTTTCCCACACTCATTTTCTTCCCAAAGCGCCAATCTTCCGACCCTCTTACCCGAAAAACAAACTCTACTCCCTCCACCAAACACCTTAAACTTACTCGAATCTTGAAAATATCTAAACATCTCAGGCGGCATTCGCCCAGCTTCTTCCCATTCCAAAGACTCCAAATCTAATCTAAGTATCAAAATTGTCGAGCATGTGCTGTGCAAGGAATAGGAGGATTTCAAACCACCAATCATTAACACCTTATCATTTTTACCAGCAAGCAATCTGGGGCGTTTCAATATATCAAAAATATCACCCCATTCATGCTTTTCTAATCTAGTCCATTGTTGACTAAATTGTAAATCTTTAACCGTTGACCTAAACAGCTTCCACTGGGACCGCCACGGGGATCCAACATCACAAAGGGCAAAAATGGTATCAGAAATCAAGATTGGACTCCTAGGTTTTGATGGTAAATTTGAGGAGAATTTGAGCCAATTATTGGCAGTTGTTGAGCCAGAGAAGTAAATAGCAGCTAGCTCAGTTAAGACTAGAACTTGATTGGGTGAACCGACAAGAACCGAGCCATGCTTGCACCAAGCTGAACCCAATTGAGGAAGAAGTTTGAATTGACGAGTTAAAGGGTTGCAAACGATTAGGGTTTTGCTATTGTTACAGGGAGGTGAAATTGGGGACGAAGTAGAAGTGGGTCCGGCAGTAGGTCCCTCAGCCCAGAGATAGAGGAGGCCATGAGAGGAAGTGATGGGGAAGTGAGATCTAAAGGGAAGGAAAGAAAGTGGGAATCGAAACCAGTAGTTAAGCATCGTGTCAAACACATGGAGTGCACAATGAGAAGATGAATTGTTGTGTGAATGACTGTGGGAGCGGTGGGAGGGGCGGAGGGCAAGGAGGGAGAGAGGTGGCTGTTGGGTGGAGATAAGGTGGAGGAAGGCCGGAGAAGAAAGAGTAGCGTTGAGACACTTGCAGACGCATTTGGAAACTATGATTTCACGGAGGGTTAAATGGGAGAAGATCTGGTGAAGGGTATCTTGAGGTAGACGATTCAGAGGGGAAAACTCCATCGGCTGCAGATGGTGGATTACCGGCGGCGGAGAATAGAGTGGGATGGTGGTCGGAGAGATTGATCGAATCAGTTGAATGCGTTTGTGTCAGCCATGTGCTTGATAATTTGTGCTTTTTATAGTATTCCAAAGGAGGAAAGAAGAAAGGGTTTTTCTTGCTATGTTGACTGGTTTGTCACAATGTATTTGGCTATATGGTGATAGGGGAAAAGTGGTCTTTTTTTCTTATTCTATTGTTATGCAGTTGTCAATTGGATGAAAAGAATTATTGCAATTTGAAATTCATATGATTAACCTCTTACATGTTAGAAATGGCTTCAAAAATACAAAATCTTCCACTTACTATATTTAAAAATTCGACCATATTTTTGGGACACTTTAACTTTTTAAATTAATTATAATTTTTTTAAAATTTTAT
>JACEIK010001213.1:297947-308523 GCA_018107945.1 Datura stramonium
AACCTGCACCTAATGAACTTTGTAGGCATATGCAAGGCGTACAGGTTGCCCGGAGTAAGCCAGGATGCAATATGGCTCAGACTCTTCCCTTTTTCTCTATTTGGGAAGCTACTTTGTGGTTATTGGAGTTTCCCAACGACTCCATAACCAACTGAAGGGAGCTTAAATAGGCATTTCTAGAGAGATTCTTTCCCCCGTCCAGGATGTTACAGCTAAAAGATGAGATCTATAATTTTCGACAGATGAAGACTGAGGCACTTCATGAAACTTGGTTGAAATTCAAAAAGAAGTTGACTAAGTGCCCCAACCACAAAATTCCAGATGATAGTTTGTTGGAAATTTTTTACAGGTCTCTAAACAAGAGAACCAAGGCTGTAGCAGACACGGTAGCTGGAGGAGCATTGATGAGTCACACCTGGGAGAAAGCGGCCACCATTCTTGACAGGGTGGCTAAGACAAACAGGGCCTGGTATACGAGGGAGGCTGATGCAGTGGCAGACACATATGCTGTTGGTCTGATTGCAGACCAATGAAGAAAAGAAGAAGAGCGCGACTAGGAGTTGGCTCACATGCGCACATCATTGGATTTGCTGACAAAGCATATTATGGGAGATGGATCCAAGCAGGTAAATGTAGTGGGTACTCAAGGAAGGGAGAAAGGAGCTGATCACTCTGATCCTGAGGAGGAGGCAAACTTTTTGGATAGCGAGGTGGTGGGTTTCCAAACCAACGCCCAAGCATCTGGACAAGAACTTTGGGGCCAAGGTTCTGGAAATCAAGGTCGGAACTAGTATAGAGACAACTACAACAGAAACAGGTTCAGAGATAGGAGCTGAGGTTGTAAGAACGAAGGTGATTAGAGGCACAATGATGGCTATCACAATGACCGGGCTGGATTCTATGTGCCTCCCAATGCACGAGAAGGGGAGGCTGGTCAATCAAAGTTGGAGAGCATGATGGCTGAGATGCTAAAGAAGCTGAGGTCCACCGATGATCAGTTGAAGGAGATCCGAGGAGATTTGTCAAGTATGGGTCAAAAGGTGGAATCACATGCTACTGCCATCAAGCAAATTGAACACCAACTTGGGCAACTGTCACATCAATAAACCCTAGACAAAAGGGTACACTGCCTAGCAACACTATCCAAAATTCGAAGAACAATGCACATTGTATGGCGGTAATGACTAGGAGTGGTAAACCCATAGTTGACCCCCCGTTTTCAGTTGAAGTTAAATGGAAGAAAGAGAGAATAGTGGAGGATGATGAAACAAGTGCTTAGAAAGAGACTGGTGATTTGCAAGAGGCCCTGAGAGGTAAGAAGGAACCCGCGAAGGATCAAGGGGAAACACAAGTGCAAAAAGCTATCCCACGACCACCACCACCATTCCCCCAAAGGATGAAGAAGAAGGTGGAGAATGGTAAGTTTTAGAAATTCCTTTCAATGCTTTAGCAACTGTATGTGAACATACCATTGGTCGAAGCTTCAGAACAGATGCTAGGATATGCAAAGTTTATGAAGGACCCAGTGACAAAGAAAAGATCTGTCAACTATGAGCCTATTGACAATGTGCATCACTGTAGTGCCATAGCTACAAGGGTCTCAACACAGAAAAAGGAGGACCCAGGTGCCTTCACTATACCATCCATGATTGGTAATGTTGGGTTCACAAGGGAACTCTATGATCTGGGAGCTGGCATTAATTTGATGCCCTTGGCTGTATTCAAGAAGTTAGGATTGGGAACTCCTACACCAACCAACAGGCGGCTACTGATGGCCGACAAAAAGTTAAGAAACTAGTGGGGATCCTGATCGATGTGCTTGTCAAGGTAGATAAATTTATATTTCCAGCAGACTTTGTGATTTTAGATTTCGAGGTTGATTATGAGCTCCTCATCATTTTGGGGCGACCATTTCTTGCAACCGGGATAGCGGATGTAGAAGCTAGCCTGTTGAAGTTCAGGCTAAATAAAGAAGAGGTCACATTCAACATCTGCAAGACAATGAAGCAACCCAAGGAATTTAGTGTGATCTCAGTACTAGAGGATGAGTATGAATCACTTGATGAATTCTGAGTAGTCAAGAGATTTTCATCGTGCCGCAACGTTAAATCAGGCGCTTCTTGGGAGGCAACCCAAGTGGTGAACTGGTGAAGTCTGAGTAACCAGCCTACCTATGTCGTGCCGCGACATTAAATCAATCTCTTCTTGGGAGGCAACCCAAGTTAATGAACTAATCTGTGCTCAGTGTGCAGGGAAAATTGAAAAAAGGAGGCTGAAACATCAGCTACTATGGCTCTCAGTACGACCCGTAATAAGATCCTATGAGCCATAACAACAATCGTGGAGAGGTTCAAAACAAAGAGATCCCAATCCCCGACCTACGAGTCATCCTATGGATCATACCTCAGCGGTACGGGTTGTATGATGTATTCGTAGGTCATCAGGTAAGTTTCCTTTAAAAAGTTGTCTAGGAGTCCAAGGGACGAGTCGTAGGATCTACCTACGACTCATGGTACGAATCGTGACGGGTCAAAATAACCCGATTTAGCCCAAATTTTCTTAATTTGTTCCTACCTATTTAAACTTAAAACTACACCCCTCTCCCACACAAATAACACAAACTCACAAACGATGTAACCTCCCCCACACCCGTAGCTTCTCATCACCAAGGTATCGAGAAAAATCCTTGCTCCCACTAAGATTGCAAATCCCTAGAAGTTAATTTTTGGTCCATGAAACAGCAAACAAGTAAGTATTTCATTTCGAATTTCTTCAATCACTCATGAATAAAAGTGGAAGGGGCCGAAACTCAAGCTTTTGTGAAGTCAAAAATGGGTTCAAAAGGAAATACGATTTTATCGGGTTGAAACTGTGATACTCATGAAAAATTGAATGAATGTTGATTGTTAATTTGAGTTGAAACTTTAAATTTTTTTTAGGGGTTCTAGTCTATGAGTTATGGCTAAAAGAATAAGGGGAGGGTTGAGCATTATTGAAATAAGTCCGAAATGTGCCTATACCTGGGGGGAAGTTTGAGTACCCTAAAAATTGAAAAAAAAAGAGTCCTTGCAAAAACCGAGAAAAGAAAATTTGAAGTGGTACGAGGCACAATACGGATCGTAGATGATACTACGAGTCATACTGAGCACTCGTGCCACCAATCTGAACATAGTGGTGTAAATATGACCTTTCTACGACTCGTGGAATCGACCTACGGGTCATACCATGAGTCGTGGAAAAATTCAGAACAACATAAAAGTTGGGCTTCATCAGATGACTTGTAGTATGGATCGCACCCTTGTGGTACGAGTCCTACCTGCGAGTCGTACCGAAAACTAATGCGATTCTGGGACTTTCCACGGGTCGTACCTTCATGGTAAAATTCGTACTGTTGACCCGTGGTGAAAAGTTGCAACTTTCTTTTCTAACTTCTCTTTTTCAAAAATGGAATGCTAACTTCTTTCTCTATAGGTACAATGACATACAAACGTAGGGTAGATAAACCAACAGCCCAAAGGAGATTGATTGATGAACCGACTGACTTAGAGTCTGACAAGGCCGGAGACTCACCTAGTGGTTCGGTTGAGGAATATCAAATAGACACCTCGGACACTGATGGAACCAGAACCACTAGGGTGAGAGTAAAGCCCCAAGCTGAAGCAACCACTGCCACATCCGCTCAAGCTCCCCACTCTGAAGAGGGAGTTAGAGAGGAACATCAAAAGTCAGGGAGCGACTCCAATGCTGAGGAAGGGTCAAGAGAGACCTAGAGTGAAGAGGATAGCGACAGTGATGAGTCAGAGGAAGATGCTCCTGCTGTTGCATAAGAGCAGACCCCACCTAGGGAAAATTGCACAATCCGGTGGAGAGTGCCGGGAGCCAAATAAATCTATAAACAAAGCATCTCTCTCACCGCCAAAAATAAGCCACAGAGGAGTATTCAAGAAGAACCACAGATACTCGCAACCGCATTGAATGAAGTTGAGGAGATGAAGCGGATTTTTAGCTTTTATGGTTTTGAGTGGACGGCCAAGACTCCGATACAGTATAAAGAAAACATAGTTCGGGAGTTCTATGCCAACTACTTAGCCACAATGGAGGTAAAGTCAAAAGAAGGGCAGAAAATAAAAGACCAGCCTCGTCTGGAGAGTGTTATGGTCCAAGGTCGATAAGTTGATATATCCGAGCGAATCATTGCTCGATTGTTGTACGGCCCACAGTTTTTTCCTACCAGGATGATGCCAGAGTATGATTATAGGGTGGAGGCGATAAAGAAGATCAGATCCTTGAGTGTGCAGGAGCGACAGAGGCAGCTGCAATGGCTAGCTGAGGTGATTGCTGAGAACAAGGATGAGGCTGAATAGGTTATAGGAGGAAAGCAGGTGACTAAGAATTCGATGAAATTCATTGCAAAAGCTTGCTGGACACTAGTGCGCCATCGGTTAGCACCTAAGGTCAATGACAACACACTAAGTGCTGGCAGAGCGGCTTTGGTTGCATGCCTCATGTCTCGTTACCCCATTAATATTCTGAGGATCATAGATGATGAGATATGAGACCGGGCAGTGGGAGTAAGCACTACTATCCCATTTCCGAGTCTGGTATTCAGATTATGCATGGAGGCAGAAGTTCCACGGGGTGATGAGCGATTGAGTGGAGGCCAAAGGATTGTAGACATAAGCCTTATCCGGGATGAGATGAACCCGGTAAGCAGATCCAGGATTCCTATAGCTATCCTAGCAGCCCATCCAGTAGGGGATGTACAGGTGAATGATCCTATGACACAGGAGCAAAGCGAGACATCGGCTATAGACGTCGGTCATTCAGAATCAGCTCCCAGCACCTCAACTACACCACTTCCCAGCATGCAGGCTCAGACACCGACAGGGTACATCTTGGTACCATAGGACTTCCTCCAAAAGCTAGCGAAGAGATTTACCATGGCAGAACGTAAGATTCAGGCCATGATGGATAATGCCAAACCATGGGTCAAGTCAGAGATAGAAGCAGCAACTCAGGCTCTACATGCCCTCCTAGATAGTTATGAGAGTCGTTTCAATGAGAGAATAGCGGAGCAGACCAATACTAGCAATCTCTGTGCGGAGTTAGGGGCTTTTCAAAGCCAAGTAGTTGAGTTTTCATCACGACAACCAATAGTTTTAGCAGCCCCCACTCTTCCAGACCTAGATGCCGAGCTTGATGAGGACATTGATTTGACAGCATACTGGGAGCCGACTGCAGTTGGTGATAAAGGCAAGAAGAGAGCTGCTGAAGATGCTAGTGAGGAGAGTTTGAGGAAAAGAAGAAAGAAGGAGCAGAAAGAGCGCAAGCGGGCTAGAGCAGCGAGCATGGAAACTCATACACACATATGACTGAGCTGCATGAGAGAGCTAGAGGAGCAGCCAGCTCCACCGTACCCCAGCCCGACCTTTCCCGTGGCCATGACCCTTCGGGAGAGCCACATTCCCAGATATTTTCAGAGGCCGTCCAAGTGGCCACGATTGTTAAGCGGGGGACCACTCCCCCTATTGAC
This sequence comes from Datura stramonium, assembly GCA_018107945.1. Classification (NCBI taxonomy): domain Eukaryota; kingdom Viridiplantae; phylum Streptophyta; class Magnoliopsida; order Solanales; family Solanaceae; genus Datura; species Datura stramonium. The sequence goes on from JACEIK010001213.1 coordinate 303,481, forward strand.
ACACAATTGAGTGCGCCGGCCACCGCCTAGCGCCACTATTGCAGCGGAGATACAACCTCCGCGAGATGACAAGAGTGCCTAGTGTGCCAAAGGTATGTTCTCTTCCCTATAATCTTCAGATGATGCTTCGGGGATAAATCTATCTTTTCAAAAAAAGGGAGGAGGTGTACTTGTGGTTTTGGAATTTTTGTTCCGTCTGAGGGTTTTCTTGCCGTGTTTCATTTTCTCTCAGACATGATCTCTAGTAGAACTAGCATGTGTAGGATTTTTATTTTTAGTTTGTGATTTTTGCTTAATTAGAAAGTATCTTAGGAGTACTCAACCAAGAAAATTGCACTAGTTTTGTTTTTTGTAAAAAATTGACCCAGTTTAAAAATTTTCTGATACAGTAGCTATGTATTTGTGACAACATGCATGATTTCTGTGGATCTTTAGATGCCATTTATTTTGTTAGCATGAGCAGTTTTGTTAAGCCATGTATAAACCAGACATGTGAGGTGGAAATAGTTCATGTACCATGTGTGAGTGAGGTATATTTGTCAGTTCGGTATTATGGTGTAGATCTAGTACTTGCCTGGTTGGTCTCTGCATAGGCTTAAGGATGATTAGTTAGGATATGATCATAGGCCATTGTTTGTTTAGCTCATTTTTAGCTTATATTGCCCTACCAAAAATTGCATGAATCCCTTGATCCCAAGTTTGAGCCTTAATAGACCATGTTTCTTTGATTTATCAATTAACTGTACCCATTTTTTATAATGAACCTGTTTTGGCCTTGATGTTTCCTTGGATACTGTAAACCTCAACATAAGCGCTTAAGTTGAAGGTGACTAGAGTAAGGGTGCATAAAAGGTGGGAATGGAAGAAAGGAAAAGAAAAGAAAAGAAAGAAATGGTGGAATATGAGGTGTGGTGAGATGAAAAGAAAAGGATGAAAAATATGTTGTAAATGTTGAAAAATAAAGCTCAATTTTTTTTGAAAAAGCTGAAAAGATAAAACTCACCACACCCATGCAAAAGTGAATAAAAAGGAGAAAAAGGTAAAAAGGAGAATGAAAGAATAAAAGGGTGAATTAGGTGAATGGTGTAGCCAATGTACATAGTGCTAAGGAAGGAATAGTCACTTATAAAATCTTTCATCTTTATCATATCCAGCCCTGAGCCTACATTACAAGCCATACCAAGTCCTATAGTGATCTTAGCTTGACTATCTGAAAAACCAACGCAGAGAAAATAAGGGAAAGCCTATGGTATTTGACACATAATACTCGTAACTTCTTTGAAAGAGTGAGCGCCTTACTTTCTTAGTCCCATATCATATTTGACATATCACACCTGAGTGGGGACTTCATTTGTGTGAGGGTACATGGATTATGTTTGCTTTTACTGTTGGTCTGCGTGAAAAACATTGGTGATGATTTGACTGCCTATTGATAGCTAGATGAAATGCTTTGATCCCTGTTTATGATGTTTTGAGGTTTCTTGTAATACATTAGCTGATGTGGTTCCATGAGAAAGGGTCAATATAGTTTGTACAGAAAGTGCAGGTTTGTTTGAGTATTGGTTGTAGTATCTTAAGTCTATTTTCTAGTTGAGCGTCATGTTTTAGTTTTTTCTTTTCTTTGCTTGAGGACATGCAAAAGTCTTAAATTGAGGGTGTTGATGTGTTGTAGGTTTACAACACATTCGACGCTCAAAACTAAGAAAATAGAATGTAATTAGGTGTATTTATGTGGATATGAGGTACTTTTTCTTTTGTTACAGGATAAATAGGTGTTGGAACTGAAAATTGCAAAAGATAGCTTAAAAAGTGCAAAATGGACAAAAAGTGCATACCACAGTACGGATCGTAGAAAAGACCTACAAGTTGTACTGATGGTCGTGAGAAGTTGCTGAAAGTTAAGATTGAGCAGAAGTGACCCACGAGTCCCAGTATAATTAGTAGCAGGCTTGTATGAGTCGTGGTGAGGAAGTCCTGGTGAAATCCAGAAGAATTGCATTTGAGTCTGACTCCTGCTACTAGAAGCAAGTACGACCCATGAGACGAAGGTACGAGTTGTACCATTTTGGTTGTGGTGAACTTCAGAAAAACTTCAAAATCTCTGATTCAAAGTACGGGAGCTCAAAAAAAATCATGAGTTGATAGTACGAGTCATACCCAGGTCCAACACTTAGCTAGAATTTAGCCAGCTGAGATTGTCTGAGAGGAAGCTACGGATTGTAGGAGCATGTTACAGATCGTAGGTCGAGTCATGGCACTGGCGGCGATAGATATGGAAATTCACCCTTGTCACGCCCCGCCTTGGGGGGTATGACTGGCACCTGGTGCCTACTAGGACCTGAACTGCTAGACTACCGCGCCTAAGCACATCTGGTGCCTGGCTGGCTCTACCTTAGATTCATGGAATCAACGGGCTATATAACGGCTGTAAATATAGCCTCCGGCCGACTGGGCCTATAGCCACCTGTACTGTAACATCAGCTAACCAGAATCANCATGATTTCAGTTATGCATGTTCATCAGTCATAATATTATGTTTTCAGCAGGTTTGACCCAATGTTCAGTTTTACTTATGATTATCAGTTTTCAGCTTTGGGTCATTCGATTCAGTTATGATAATCAGTTATGTCAGATCATAATTTCAGAAAATAACATGCAAGCCCTACTCTCAGAATCTTATCTTGATTATGTTTTATACTATGTGTGTTTAATGATTTTACTTACTTAACGATTTTACTTACCTTGCATACTCGGTACATTCCACGTACTAACCCCATACTCTATGATGTATTGTTTTATGATACAGGCTCCAATATCTAGGCTTAGTCCCGTCGCTAGCCAGATTCTCAGCATTAGTACTTCCTGATCAGAGTTGGTGAGTCCTCATATATCGAGGGCCTTTCAATTCAGATATATTCCGTATTTTCAGTTTTCAGACTATAGTGAGTTAGTTGGGGTCTTGTCCCATCAATTCGTCAGTATTAGAGGCTTTTCGGACATAGTTTGTATTCAGTTTTAGACTTATGTATGTATTCAGATGTTATATTTGTTTAGACTTCCGCAGTGTTATTCATGATGATCTTCTGTATTATTTGAATGAGTTAGATGTTATGTTCATGTCATGAGACGACTTGGAGCCTCTCGGGATTTATTTTTCCATATCTCGATCCGGACCTATGTTCGGATCGTGACAGGATTGTATCACATTGAGATTTCGATTAATTTTTTGCCCCCAATGAGATGCTCAATTGATGGTCGATGTAAAGCGTTTTAGATCCACTGAGCTAGACTATCTAGATGTTGACCTTCAGTCAGAGGAGGAGTAAGTAGGATACCTTTGTGGTTTCAGAGATTATACCACAGGGTACAGCTATCGATGCTCCAGATGAGGAAACTTTAGAGACCTCCAAGAATAACGAGACCAATGAGAAGGGTCAATTTGAGAGGCCCAGATTAAAGGATGAGGTTTTGACGCTCAAGGAGAAAATTATGTTACAAACAATGGAGCGTTCAGTTATGGAGATGACTGCACCGGCAATCAGTACTAGAGTTGATGTTCAGCACCTGCATGCCTTATCCTCTGTTGGAGTAGACTACAGAGCTATGTGGAATACTATAAGTGCAATTACTTCGTCAGTTCACTTGTTGGATGAATTTGGGTCCGGTTTTATTTTTTGAGTTCATTGTAACAATCAAGCAACAATTCACATTACGAAAAATTTTGTATTTTATAAATACATTAAATATATTGAAGTGGATTGTCACTTTGGTGATAAAATATTTGGTTCTGGCCATATTTAATTGCATCATATTTCTACTTTTAGACAACTCGTTGACATTTGTACTAATTCAGTTTTTTGTACTAACTATCCCTATATTTTGGGATGGTCTTTAATTTTTTTTTCTAAAATTCATAATCTTTAATTTTTATCTTCTACTAGTTTTTAAATGAAAATTTATGGGCCAAAATACCATTAATTATGATCTAATTTCGCAGGAAAAAAGTTTTTAGAGAATGTTTGTCCGGGGTATGAGGTCTGTAGTGTCTGATTCACGGGGCAAGATTTTTAGATAACTTTGTGTTGGGGCATAACTTCTGACATTAAGCTTATGCCCTATGGTATAACTTGTATCACTGAACTTATACCCTGTGGTATAACTCGTGCCACTGAACTTATGCTATTTGGCATGACTTATGCCCGTGAACTTATGCCTTGAGATATATATTTTTTTTTGTCTAATTAAGACATAACTTGTGTCTTGGGGCATAATTTGTATGCTTCGTGGCATAATTTGTGTCACTGAAATTATGCCTTGGAGCATAACTTGTGCTTTAAGACATAATTTCTTTTGTCTAAGACAAAACTTGTGAGTTGGGAAATAACTCGTGTCACTGTACTTTTTTCCTGGGCATAACTTGTGTTATTAAACTTATGTTCAGTGGTATAACTTGTGTCAATGAACTTATAACTTGAAAAAATATTTTTTGCCTTGCAATTTTTATTTTTTAATTATCAGGGGCATTTTTAATCATTTCTTATTACTTAAAATGTTTAATGATAAAAATAAAGACCATAATTTAAAAAGTAAAAATTAAAAATTATCGAAAATAAAGGAATTTATACTAATGACCCAAAATTGAATCAACAAGGCCCAGTTAGCATCTGCCCAGTTACATGATTCGGTCCAATTTATTTAATTTTCTTTTTCTCTTATTTTGTACATTGGAGTTGTAAGCATATAACTGGCTTTACTCTATCTAACGCTTAACAAGTTCTTAAAATTGATGACAATGCTAATTAACATTATCAAAAGATCTTTTTAGGCAAGGCAAGCATAAGGAAATACTAATACTGTTAGGAGAGAAGATTTGCTAGTGTGTTTGAATTGCAAATAATTGCAAAAGATTGACGAGCGGTTTTGTTCCACCTATAGTTGTGCTTTATATTAATTGGTGTCTACTATGTGACTATTAGTTAATTCGTTAAGACTACTACCATATTGACATATGTTTGCCACCTCATTGGCAATTTCCATACTTAT
>JACEIK010001214.1:86318-96368 GCA_018107945.1 Datura stramonium
CTATGAGGGACCTAATGGGTCGTGGCCAGTGACCACAACTCATGGTCACAATCGTGAGGTGCACAGCCTAGAAGCTCCTATTGGTCACCACGAGGGACCTAACGAGTCGTGGTTGATGACCACGGCTCGTAGTCACCTATCGTGGACTACACTTCCCACATTTACCCTGGATTCCTCACGGGCAACACCATGACTCGTGGTGTCCTAAACAAGTCATGGTGAGGACCCGTTGGGTACACTGCTTAGCCTCCTCTAATACATAATCAATCTTGACCATGGGGCACCCTACCACTCGTGGTCATACCTATGGTCACCCCTTTTTCCAAAATTCTCATCTAAGTCCACAATCCTCACCATGAGTCACTTAACGACTCATGGTCACCTCTCACGGGTCACAGAACGACACATTCTGTGACCTGGTGCAGATTTTTCAGTTTTCTCTGATTTAAGTCCCGGGTCTAGTCTTTGAGTTTCTAGGGCATTAAATATCCCCTCTTGTGAACATTCGTCCTTGAATGTTGGAAAACACATAGGATATCAAAGAATCTCAATCTTTATACGCAAATACTAATCATGAAAGATGGAAACTAGCAGAATGACTACCTCTGAACTGAATCACAAGTCTGAACTGAATTCACTATTCGTACACATATTCATTTACATGAAAGAAACTGAAACATACAAACTAAAAGCAGTTTTAGGGAAGAAAGTGATGCCTTAAACTGAAACTGAGCCGGAAGGGAACAAATGGGGGTATCTAGCTATCATATCCTCTTCGGCTTTCCACGTAGCTCCCTCAACCTGCTGATTTCTCCATAAGACCTTGACTGAAGCTACCTCCTTGTTCCTCAGCTTACGAACTTGACGGTCAAGGATATAGACTAGTATCTTTTTGTATGAGAGACTATCTTTCACTCCCACACTATCCAATGGCACAATTGAGGTTGGATCACCGATGCACTTCTTCAATAGTGACACATGGAATACTGGCTACACAGATGCTAACTCTGAAGGTAATTCCAGCTCATAAGCTACCTTGCCAACTCGCTTTATAATTCTTTAGGGTCCCACATATCATGGATTGAGCTTTCCCTTCTTCCCAAATCTCATCACCCCTTTCATCGGCGAAATTTTCATATAGACCCAGTCATCCCCAGCAAACTCCAATTCTCTTCTCCTCATATAAGCATAAGATTTCTAATGGCTCTGGGTTGTTTTCAATCTTTCTCTGATGAGTTGTACCTTTTGCATAGCTTCATGAACCGATTCTAGCCCGATTAAAGTAGCTTCACCAACCTCAAACCACCCAATAGGAGATCTGCACCTTCTACCACACAATGCCTTCAAATGAGGCCATCTGGATACTGGAGTGGTAGCTATTGTTGTACGCAAACTCGATAAGAGACAAGTGGTCATCCCAACATCCTTTGAAATCAATTGCGCACCCTCTCAACATATCTTCTAGGGTCTGAATAGTCCGCTCAGCTTGCCCATCTGTCTATGAGTGAAAAGTTGTGCTGAGCTTGACTTGGGTACCAAGTCCCTTCTAAAAAGACTTTCAGAAATACGAGGTGAACTGGGTACCTTTGTCTGAGATAATGGATAATGGCACCCCATGAAGCCTGAACAACTCCCGGATATAAAGCCTAGCATAGTTCTCAGCTGAATCTGTAGTTTTGACTGGGAGGAAATATGATGACTTAGTCATCCGGTCTACTACTACCTAAATAGAATCATGTTGCCGACGAGTTCGAGGTAGACCCGTAATAAAGCCCATATTCACTTCTTCCCACTTCCACATGGGTATTCTAATATCCTGGGTCATACCTCCCAATTTCTGGTATTCTACGTTGACTTGCTGATAGTTCAGTCACTTAGCTATGAATTTAGCAATGTCTCTCTTCATGCCGTTCCACCAATAAGTATCCCGCAAATCACAGTATATTTTAGTAGCACCAGGGTGGATGGAGTATCTCAAGCTGTGTGCTTCAACCAGTATCTGCTGTCTCAAATCACCGACATCTGGTACACACAATCTGCCCTAGTAACGGAGCACACCATCTCCCCCTTTGGAGAAAGCCTCAACCTATTTTCTGAAAACCGCTTCCTTAAGTTTAAGTCCTATTATCTTCATAATCCTTTAGGATCTCTAACCACCTTCTTTGATGGAGATTTAGGTCCTTCTAACCGAATACATACTGAAGGCTCTTGTGATCGGTGAAAACATCCACGTGAGCCCCGTACAGATAGTGTCTCCAAATTTTCAATGCAAACACCACCGCTGCCAACTCCAAGTCATGAGTTGGATAATTCTTCTCATGAACTTTAAGTTTTCTAAGGCATAGGCTATCACCTTGCCCCGCTGCATCAGAGCACAACTGAGTCCAACTCTGGAAGTTTCACAATATACTACAAACCTATCTGATCCTTCCGGTAGGGTCAACACTGGAGCGGTAGTGAGTTGAGTTTTTAACTCCTGGAAATTATTCTCACACGCATTTGACCACTGGAATTTCACCTTCTTCTGAGTCAGCTTAGTCAGAGGAGATGCTATAGAAGAAAATCCTTCCACAAAGTGTCGGTAATAACCGGCCAAACCCAAGAAACTTCTAATTTCGGTTGGGGAGGTAGGTCTGAGCCAGTTTTGCACGGCTGCTATCTTTTGAGGATCAACCTGAATACCCTCACCCGAGACCACATGACCCAAGAAAGTCATGGACTTCAACAAGAATTCAAACTTGCTGAACTTGGCGAACAGTTGGCGGTCTCTGAGGGTCTGAAGCACTATCCTCAAGTGATTAGCATGCTCTTCTTTATTTCTGGAGTATATCATAATGTCGTCGATAAATATAATGACAAGCATATCCAGATATTGCTTGAAGACTCTGTTCATCAGGCCCACAAAGGCTGCAGGGGCATTTGTTAGTCCGAAGGACATAGCCACAAACTTGTAGTAACCATACCGAGTCCTGAAAGATGTTTTTGGTTGTCACACTCTCTGACTCTTAGCTGATGATACCCTGACCTAAGATCTATTTTGGAGAAACAGCTGGCTCCCCCAAGTTGGTCGAACAGGTCATTAATTCTTTGTAGGGGATACATATTCTTGACTTTGACCTTGTTCAACTGACGGTAATCAATGCATATTCTGAGGGTACCGTCTTTCTTTCACACGAATAGCACTGGCGCGCCCCAAGGAGAGATGCTGGGTCTAATAAAACCCTTATCAAGAAGATCTTTTAGTTTCTCCTTCAACTCATTAAGTTCAATCGGGGCCATTCTATAAGGAGGGATGAAGATGGGCTGAATATCTGGAATAAGGTCTATACCAAAGTCGATTTCTAATTCAGGAGGAACTCAAGGAAGATCTTTGGGGAACACATCTGAAAATTTGCTGACAACAGGGACTGACTTGATAGTTGGGGTCTTAGAATCCGAATCCTTAACCCAAACTAGATGGTAAATACATCCCTTAGATATAAGCTTCCTGGCCTTAAGGTAGGAAATAAATCTACCTTTAGACGCTGAACTACTGCCCGTCCATTCTAGAGCTGGCTTATTAGGGAACTAAAACCTGACGACCCTAGTTCTACAGTCGATTGAGGCATAACCGGAGTGTAACCAATCCATGCCAAGAATGAGGCCGAAGCCGACCATGTCTAAATCTACAATATTAGCTGGAATGTCTTTATTGAAGACTGAGATTGGGCAGTTTCTATACACCCGACTGGCTCTAATTGACTCACCAACTGGGGTGGAGACTGAAAATTATTTCGAGAGGACCTCTGGATTGATATTAAACTGAACAGCTATGTATGGAGTCACGAACAATAGTGTGGCCCTTGAACCTAGTAGGGAATATACATCTAGGTTGAAAAGACGTAACATACTCGTGACCACATCCGGTGAGTTCTCCTAATCTTGATGAGATGATAATGCATAAAAATGGTTTTGGCGTTGACCGCCCTCCATACCTGACGTAGTAGCCTACTGAGCTGGTCGACCTGTTGGAGCTACTGAGACAGTGGATTGTGACCTTCCCTGTCCTGCTGACGGGAATTCTTTAAGCGGATGACCAAGCTATCCACAGCTGAAATAGCCCTCTCGACCCTGAAGACACTCTCCTGAGTGATTCTTGCCACACTTAGGGCAAGCTGGATATTTATTACCGGAACTGTAGCTCTGGGTCTGAGAGCCAGATGCTTCACCCCTCTGATCCTGGTGAGATCGAAAGGTAGGGGTGCTGGCTGCGCTAGGTTTTGGAGCCCACTGCTGCTACTGTTGTTGTGAGAGGCTACTACCGCCAGACCTCTGGTGGCCATAGTTTGATTGGCCAGTCCTTTCCCACTTGTTCGTTCGCTCCATATCCCTCAATTTTTCTGCCTCAATCTGCTGGGCATAGAAAATTAGGCTAGAGAGGTCGATATCCTCAATCAACATCGTTGTCCTGCACTCTCTAAGGATCAAGTTCGCAACCCATTAACAAACTTCAATTTGCGAGCCCTTGGCTCGGCCACCATCTTTGGAGCATATTTGGACAACCTGGTGAACTCTAGCTCATACTCTTCTACTGTCTGGTTCCCCTATCTCAGATTCATGAACTCTACTACTTTCGCCTCCCTGAGCTCCCGAGGGAAAATCTATCCAGGAAGATTGTAGTAAACTCCTCCCATTCCACTGGTCTTGCCTCTGCTGGCCTCCCCTCCTTCCACTACTTGTACCAGACCTGGGCTACCCCTTTTAGTTGGTAGGCAGCCAAGTTGGCACTCTCTAAGGGACTGACACCCATAATTCGGGTGATCTTTTTAATCTCGTCGACAAATACTTGTGCGTCCTCTCCTACCTTAGATACATGAAAATCTAGAGGATTTATCCGGATGAAGTCCCACACTAGGGTAGCTGTTGCGGAATCGTTATTGTTGATTGGAACCACCTGCTGGTTCACCTGGTTGATAACAGTTTGAGTGAGAAGCTGAATGGTCGCCCTGAATTCTGTGGTAGACACAGAGTCATCTTGAGGGGCTGCCGTGGCTGGTGGGGCAGGTTGGTGAGCATTACCGGCCCTTCTTCTGTTACCACATCATGGAGGCATGATTCACTAAAACAAAACAGAGCACGAGTTAGAAGGATGATTCTGTAATTGAATTTCAACACACAATAAAGAGTAGGAAATAAAGGGAATTTTCCTAATAACATCTCATAGCCGCCCCGTCATAAGTGTGGCACGCTTCACACCCATGAAGAGGACTCTACTCGATGCGGCTTTCATACATCCGAGGATACTCTAAACTTGGCTCTGATACCAAGTTTGTCATGCCCCGAGCTTACTTCCTGGACGGAACACGGTACTTAGGGTCACAAGTAACCCTAAGTCAACCCATGGTCTATCATACACTGAGATTCTGAGTAAACATATAAATATATATAGCATAAGTTTATAGCAAAAATATAAATCTTTTCGAGAATAAAGCTGATTCGTAATGTTTGAAAACATTTGAAAAAAAACCACAAGTCAGAAAACCAAATATGCGTTTGAAAGCCACTATGACTGATGAGTTGCTGGGACAAGCCCCCAGCTAACTCCAAATCTAAATAAAAGGAAATAAAATGTAACTGAATTAAATAATCTCCATCCTCGAAGAATGAGGACTCACCAACTAGAACAGCTGAAGTCTTCGGAGAGCGATCAGCTAACGAGGCTGAGACTGAGATCCTGCATCTATATCATAAATGATACAGCATAAAAGTATGTGTCAGTACTTTTAATATACTGAATAAGTGGGAGAAAACATAACACAATGAAATAAAAGTGTTGAACTAAAAAGACATGCAATGACCAACTAAAGCTATTGAACTGAATAACTGAAATAACCGAGATGGTCTAAAAGACCCTATCTAATGTTCAAGGACATGCTCTATTTCTGAGATACTGGACCGAACTGATCTGAAACTAAACTGAGTTGACTAGTGAAAGATTCTATAACCGATATATAACCACGTGACCTAGACGTGAAGTCTGATATATATACACCCTATAGATAGGACCCAATATACCTTGCCAGGGTATAAAGGCATGAACTGGATGATCACAAGAGTTTGGGACCGTTAAGCCAATAAAACTAAAACCTAGGGTGGAAATATAGTTTTGGGAACCTGGGTGCGTTAGAACCCCGGTCTGCTTGGTGCTAAGTCCTACTCCCACTAGATAGTCCTAAACTGATTACTAAGCTGATTGCTCAAAACTGGGGTCCAAGACTAGTTATGGATACATATATGAAAGAACCTTGAGAGTCTTATCGACCAGATTCTGGAACTGGGTTCTAAGACTGGTCAGAGCTACTTATCTGAAAGCGTCATAACCATCTAAAGAACTAACTGTAATATGAAGCTAGGTTCCTAAGGCTAGTTAGAGTTGCTAGTATAAATGTCATGACCACCTAGTGAACCACTAAAACTGAGTTTCTGAATCTGATTCTGATAATTGGGAGGTACTACTGACACCTCGGGAACTTCTGCAGTCAAACTCATCTGCTGACATTTTTGATTAACACTGAGAATTCTAATATTTTGGCTAAGACAGAACTAACAATAATCTGAATTAGTTTCAGTGCTACTAACAACATGGGAGTCCCCAACACTTATAGAATCAAGCAAAATTTCGACATTCAAACACTATTGCAAATTTCAAGATTTTCTAGTTCAAGAAATAGGGCTAAATTTCACTTCACAAGAAAAAACATCATTTCAGTAACAAACTAGTGCAAAATATCCATAACTAACATGAAGTAACATTCCACATGGATTAGACGAAGTATGACTAGAATTTCTTGACATTCGATAATTCCAAGGCTAGGAATAATAGAGAAAAGTAGGGAGAAATTTGGGGACACAAGGGAAGAATTATTCCCTTTTTGAATTCCGACATACTTGGTGAAGAAGCCTGAAGAATTTCCTTGACAAACCGAGGAGGAATGGACTGCCCTAGTTCTTGCTCTAAAAGTTCCTGAGAGCAACTTTTCGATGTTTTTCTGAGAATTTGAGTGGAAAATGAGGGGCACCATTTATCCCCTTTAAATTCCCTTAAAATATACTAAAATGACGTAGTTTAGGGTCTAGGAGGTTAGGAAATTACTGAAACACCATTAGATAATTCGCAGAAAAACTGACTGTCAGGCCCCCCACGAGGGACCTAACGCTGGCCAGTGACCATGACTTGTGGTCACAATCGTGAGGTGGACTTCCTAGAACCTCCTATTGGTCACCACGAGGGACCTAAAGAGTCGTGGTTGGTGACCATGACTCGTGATCACCTCTCGTGGACTACACTGCCCACATTTACCCTAGAGTCCCCACAGACGACACGACAACTCGTGGTGTCCCAAATGAGTCTTGGTGAGGACCCATTGGGTACACTACCTAGCCTCCTCTGATACTTAATCAATCCTGACCATGGGGCACCCCACGACTCGTGGTGTTGACCATGACTCGTGGTCACACCCATGGTCACCCCTTTTTCCAAAATTCTCAACTAAGTCCCCAATCCTCACCACGAGTCACTTAACGACTCGTGGTCACTTCTCAAGGGTCACAGAATGACTCATTCTGTGACCTGGCACAGATTTTCTAGTTTCCTCCTATTTAAGCCCCGAGTCTAGTCTTTGAGTTTCTGTAGCATTACACTTTGTCGTTTGTATATGGCTAGAGGTATCAAATTGATGCTGGCTCCATTATCACACAAAGCATGCAAAAAGACATAATACCCAATTCTGTAAGGAATGGTGAACTCTCCGGGATCAACTTGTTTCTCCATACTTGTGCCAGCAATGATGGCATTAACCCGGTGGGTTATAGGGATCGAATCATCCTCACTTGTCCTCTTCTTTGTCTACATCTCCTTGATATATTAAGTGAACCCCTACATTTCTTTTATAGTATCAGTGAATAGGACCATAAGTGTTGTTTCTTTCAACCTCTGAATGTGTTTAGAACTTTTGGCATCGAGAGCTTGCTTAGCTAGCCTTTTAGGAAAGGGAGGAGTAGACGGAGGAAAAGATTTTGCAATATCAACTACATTCTCCTTAGCCTTCTCTTTTACTTTGGGAATTACTGCAGCTTCTTCAACTATCACATCAACTGATGGCTTCACCAACCCTTCATCAACCACCACATCAATCGGTGGCTTCATCAATACCCTTACACTCACCATCAACACCATTTTCAATGACATCACCAAAAGCATTACCAACNGAGAAGGAATCAACACGCGAACGTCGGCAAAGAGGAGGTCCAAAACAGCCCACCATCAACACCATTTTCAATGACATCACCAAAAGCATTACCAACAATGGGTTTCATAATTTTTCCATTTCTAGTGATAATAGCCATACAATAAGCATTGGAGGCACCAACATGCCCCTTAGGGTTATCCATCATGTCACTAGGGAGAAGTCCCTTTTACTTAGGGTTGTTCTCTCTGTAGAGATCTCTCATGTGTTGGTCTAATTTCTAGATGGACGTTGTATGGGAACCAATAATTTCTGTCAAGCTTTTTGAATATGCATTATACCTCTCTTGATTGGAGAGCAATTTCTCAAATATTTCTTAAATTTTGGAACCCCTTTGATCTTGAGAAGGTCCCTCCCTCCGGTTTTGAGAACTAAAAGAAGGACCCCTCGGTGGGACATAGGGGTTCGGAGTCTTTGTCTCCAAAGTTACCATTATTATGCCACCCTTGATTCGGACCCCCATAGCCATTCCTAGGATGGTATTGACCTTGACGTTGCAATTGAGGTCACCATTGATTTTAGTATGAGGAAGACAAATGGCCTTAATGTTATCGTAGATAATGTGGCCTAAACCACCGAATATGTTGCTAACATAGTTAGCACCTTCTACATGCATTGGAGGAGGCTCTTGGTATGGTTCGTATTGAAATGGAGGAGGGGGCATACATGACCACATTATGGTACACTTGGGGCGTCACCCATGGCATGTACCTTTTTAACCTCGGACTCAGTCACCTTCTTGGTCAATATGGTGATTGGTGGTTATAGCAACCATCATCTGATCTCTATTCTAGTTCTCCTTTATCAAATGGGATAATGAAGGAGTACCCACATTTAAGCCTCCACTTTTGTCTCCACCATGCCTTGTTTGGTTATACTTTGAAATTCGATCAAGAATAATGGAAATACGATTTTATGTTTTATACATAAAACAACTGTCCGCCACATTATTGGACGTGAATTTAGTCAATGAACCCAACCTAGTGTAGAATTTCTCAAGTAATATGTGATTGGGAAATCCATGAATGGGTTCCCTCGATATGTATTGCTTGAAGTGATCCCATGCTTCAAATAGTTGTTCCCCTGAAAGATGTCTAAAGTAGAATATTTTATCCCTTTGTTCAGCTTTCTTGCTCGGTGGGCACCATTTTTTAACAATACGTTGACTAGCTCTTGCCATGTTTGAATAGAGTTGGGAGGTAAATGGTGGCACTAGCCATGTGCCTCCCCTTCCAATGAATATTTGAAGACTCGAAGGTGGATAGTGTCATCAAAGACATTATTTTTCTTATGGAGGTTACACACCTCTAAAAAGTTTTTAAGATGTTGATGTAGGTCATTTTCCGTTGAGTTGTGAAACTACCCTTCTACTTTCAATATTGCATAGATGCTACCATCAATTTTAAATGATGTAGCAATTAGAGTGGAACGATTGCACTAGCATAGTCAACCTCATTGTTGACTTCCGCAAACACATTCTCCACCACTCCTTGAGGCAAATCCATGATACTCCTGCTTCACAAATCAAAGAAAAGAAAAAGTGAAAGAGTAGGTTCAATCAAACAAACCAAAATCTGAAATGTTAGATAGGACCTATTTCCAAAGTCCCCGATAACGATGCCAAATTAATGATATCGCCCCTGATTCACCTCAACTAGTGAGTGTGTACGCAGTCGATATAATATAATTACCCAACTTAAGAATAGGGATCATATCCATAAAGAATCTATATAGGATAATATTATCAAGTAATTTTTATGTGATT